>PVKN010009538.1:0-23575 GCA_004027915.1 Capromys pilorides
TATGAAAGTGTCTAGAATCAAACAATACAGTCAGTACTCCACACCAGAGCTTAAGAACCACAACATAAGCAGTCTTAAGAGGGAAGCTTGCAGCTGGGAATTCCCACCACAGGAAACAGAGTGAACCCAAATAATTAAACTAGGGATGCATCAAATGTCCTAGAAAGGACTGGGGAGATAGCTCAGTAGAATAAGTGCTTGCCTGGCAAGCACAGGGCCTGAGTTCAATCCCTGGTTCTGCCAAAAAACAACAACAATAACAACAACAACAAAACCCTAAATGTGCTAGAAAAACAAGAACAATCAAATTCAAAGCTAGTGCATGGCAAAAATGATAAAAATCAGAGCAGAAATTAGCAAAATTGAGACTAAGAAAACAATACAATACAAATAATCAATCAATCAATCAATCAATCAATCAAAGAATTGATTCTTTAAAAGAACAAACAAAATGGAAAACCCTTAGCCAATCATACGGGGAGGTGGCAACCAATATCAACACAATTAGAAATGAAAAAGGTGAAATCACCACATCAAAATCCAGAAGGTTGTTGTAACCACTTTGAAATCTGTGCTCCAATAAATTGAGAAACCAGGAGAAAGCAATTTCTAATAAATATGAAGCACTGAAATGGAACCAGCAGATATAAAAGCTCTCAATAATCCAAATCAGCAATAAAATTGAACCAATAATTATCCCCTAACAACCAAGAAAAGTCCAGGACCCAGGGAATTCACTGCTGAATTCTGCAAGGAGCTCAGGGAAGATCTAAGACCAACACTCCTGAAACTCTTCAACAGAAGTGAAGAGGAAGCAGTATTTCCAAATTCATGCCAGGACTACAGCATTACACTGATTCTGAAGTCAGACAAGGCCCAACCATGAAAGACAAGCAATCTCTAGACACATTCTCGAGAACAGAGGCCATTATAGGCAGGAAGGAAGCATAGGGTGTTGTAACTGCTGAGTTCTGCAGGCTTCAACTTGAGCTGGTGTGGACGGCAACTGTGAAGTCATCTCTAAGCACCTGCCCACCTGTCCATGCTTCCCTCCCTCTGTTCATCTGCCATCCAGCCTTCCTTCTATCCATGCATCCACATAGCCATCCTTCTTTCTTTCCTTCCTTCCATCCACCCCCCTCACCTCCCTCCCTTTCTCTGGACACACAGCCATAAACCACCTGACCAGACCACATGCACCCAGTTCCCTGGGCTGGAAGGGAGTACAGGAACCCAAAGACTTGGAGTACAGGGACACAAAAGTCCCAGCCTGCTCACCTGCCCCATGCTCAGCATAGTTTAGCTCCTCTAGATCCTTGCTCCACAGCCCACTCCCAGGCTGTGAGCTGGTGCCCCTGGCTGCCACCCAGCTCCACCATGTCCTGGGAATGGCAGAGGTGTTAATGGATAGTATGATAAATGGTGCTAGAAACAAGCCATATAGCCAAAAGTGCTTTGATGCCCTCAATAATTTTCATGCACATAAAGCCATCCTGAGAACAAACCACTTGAGAAATGAAGCCCTGGGAAAATATGCATCCTGCGTCCTGCATAAACCCAGTCAGAATGCCCACTGCAGCCACATTCACAACAGGAAAACAAGAACACAAGTGGGGCGGGACAACTGAGCCTTGCAGTCCTGACACACACTTCACAATGCAAAGAATCACTGGCAATGGGACACGTCACACAGAAGACCAACGACCCTCCCAGGGGTGGGGGTGGGGGTCCTCCTTCCTGTGTGCCCCCATTCTGGAGATTGTCCACTCACTTAGGAGAACAGAGAACACCAGGAGGGTTTTGCCTTGTCGAGTCACAAGTGGTCACGTCCTTTAGTCTCCACCACTACTTTTTTCAGGGGGCTTGCTGGTTAGCTCAGTTGGTTACAGCACATAACTGGACAAAGGCAGTCAGGTGCTGGGGACCATGGTTTGATCTCCATCTCCGCATGGAGCACAAGACCTGCCGTTAAGCCAACCTCAGCCAGCTGCACCCCCACCAAAAAAAAATCCTTCTCAAGTTTTGGGGGCTTGCGGGTTAGCTCAGCTACTTGAGTGCCTGCTTGAGCAAACCCAGTCAGGCGCAGGGGACCACGATTTGATCCCCAGCTCCACAGACCTTGCCAGATCCGCCCTTAGGGCAGGCTGAGCCAGCTACAAAGAAAAAGAATCTTTCTCATCACTACTTTTTTCTCTTGGTTAATTGGATGTACAGAGCTTAAGGTGGCTGTTTATTTTTTTATTTTTCATTTTTTTTTTTTTTAGACAGGATCGTCTATGTAGTTTAGCCTGGTCTTGAACTCACTAGTAGTTCAGGCTGGCCTTGAACTCAGCAATCCCCCTGCCTCAACCTTTAGTGCTGAGGTGTGCGCCCCCATTGCCTACTCAGATAGCTGTGGTACTAGTGCATGTGTTACACTTTTTAATCTACTACCCATGGATGATTTGCTTCCAGTCTTTGGCCACAGTACACCTTATATATCTCCAGTATCCCTGCATGCCCACCTTGCGCACACAGATGTATCTACGGTAGCATAAACGACAAGCTGTGCACAGTTGGATCCAGGATGTAGATGTGTTATTTACTTGTTTATTTGGTGCTCAGGATGGACTGCATCTGTCCCCAGCGAGGTGCCCTAGCCCACCACTTTCTGGAGACCTGTGTCCCTCTCACCTGCTGCCCTACACCACCACTCTTTCCTGCCGCATGACTCTCGCTCATTTGGGAGGTGTGATGCAGTTTTATATTACGGAGCTTAGCTTCTGTGTTTTGCAGTCGTGGAGATCGCATCTGAAGCCTTTGTGATGAACTACATCCCCAGCTCCCTTTATATTTTTAATTTTGAGCCAGGGTCTCGCTAGATCATTAAACTTTCCTGGGAGCCCGGACCCTCCTGGTGGCCGCAGCCCTGGGGTTGCCCCGCGGGTAGGGACGGCCTGGGCTCCCATGCTTACCAGCTCCACGTGAGTCAGCTACTGGGCCAGCGTGTAGGGGTCGCTGCAGACAAGGAGGAGTTCTGTGTGGACCGAGGCCTGCAGCTTGGCCCGGTAAACGATGGGCTTGTCCATGCCCACCAGGCCCTTGGGCCCCTGATCCAGTGCAGCCAGCTTCTGGGGCAGAGCCTGCAGGAGCTGCTGCATCCTCTTCCGGTAGGCCTGGGGGTGAGGGGCGCTCAGCCTGTGCATCTTTTCTGTTCTGCACTCCAGGGAGGCCAGATCTCCCTGTGCCTCTGGAAAGGTCTGGCACAGCGTGGCACCATGACCTTCTGTGAGGCGCGCGGGTTCAGAACCAGGCCCTGGAAGAAGGCTACAGGCTCACACCCTGCACCCCAGCTCCCTGGGCCCAGGCAGAGTGGGGTTTGTGCTGCCCAGAGGCAAACCAAGGAGGGAAGGCTTGGAACAGGAGCACTGTGCCTGGCTCGGTGGGGACCCATCCTCCACCTCCTGCCTTGGTCCTGCCAGCAGCACCCTGGAAACCAGAGAAGTCTTCTAGGATTGGAGTGTTTATTCCCTCGCTGAGTGGGGTTCACACAGGCCACCTCTGTATATGGTCAGCTCGGGGTTCATGGTGTGCTCTGCTCAGAGGGGGATAGATGGGTTCTTACACTGGGCCATACCCTGGGCAGATGCAAGGACAGAGACCTTGGCCCTTTCTGCAGGGCCCTCTAACCTTCTACTCTCAGGGAGAGACCCCTGTTGCTAAGGGACATTGCTGTCAGCCCAGCTGTGTTGGCTGAGTGAAAGGCCAGCTCTCAGGGAGGTGCAGAGAGGCCCCTGGACTCATGAACCTGTAGCTTTGTTGCTGCCACTCCCCTCAGCCACCAGGTCCTGAAACCCTGTCATGCAGCAGTTTCTCTGGTCTCATCTCCTGCAGCTGCCTCAGTTCCTGGTCCCGGGCAGTGGCAAAGGCCACCAGGCACTGCACTCTGGCTGGAGTCATCGCAGACACTGTCTCCTCTCAGGGCGCTTGCGTCTTTCTTCCAGTGCCTGTCCAAGTCCACCATCATCTCTGAGGGCCAGGCCCTCTGTCCACACTGGCCTCTAGAAAGGCCCCCTCATCCACATGGGCTCTGCTCCCTTTTGTCTCCAGCCAATGAGGCCCACCTTCCCCTTCCTTGGAATGTTTCCAGGGCTTTCCTGGCTGTAATACCCTGAGTCCACTTCCAGCCACACTTGATGGCCTCACTGTCCCTTTGCCCCCCTCTGCTCTGGACACAGGCAACTCCCGTGGATCCCCTTTCCATCCTCCCTGGGGCCTCTAGAAGGCACCAGTGTGCTTCCTTGCAGTATGTGCCACTCATCCTCCTGAGTGCTCTTCACTGCTGGGGACACAGGTGACCACACATGATGCCTGTCACAGCACCTTCCCAGATAGAACTCAGCAGAGGCTGCTCTAGATTCGTGTCTCCCTCCCCGATGCTTATGCCCAGCTCATCTCGGTCCCTTTCATCTGGTGTTCAGCTGCGGACACCTCTGTGGGGGGCATCAGGGCAGGCTGCCACCCACATGTCTATCAGTGCCACCTCTCTCCCTCCCTCCTTCCTAACGCTCACCATCCACCCACTGCCAACTCCCCGTCCACTGTCCACTGTCCACCCACCCATCCACCCTTCCCATCTTCTCGTTCAGTCTTTCCGCATCCATTCACCCACAAATCCACCGCCTATGCAAATGACACTCTTATGGTTTATGTCTAGTTGTCTCCCCAAGGCCTCATGCAATCATGGGGCAGGGACTTCTAGAGTTTGAGACTTGAGTCATGATCCACTGGGATTATGTGTTTTAGTATTGATGGGACTATGGGTCTGAGTACTGCTGGGATTATTGGTGTGGCCTAAGGTGGATAGGCTAAGGCAGAGAGCTTGAATGTAATATAAAGAGAGACAGAGAGATAGACGTCAGTTGTTGCTCTCTGCACCTTGGTTGATCGGCTGCCTCTGTCGCGATTGTTGCTGTTTCGCCGCCATGAACTGCTGCTCTCTTCCCTGTTTCACTCAGCCTTGGGCCAGTTGAGTATGGACTGAAGCCTCCAGCAAACTGTGAGCTAAATAAACCTTTCCTTTCTTCATTTTGGGTGTCAGGTATTTGTTCCAGCAATGAGTAAAAAGTAACTAGGACAGAATTAAACACCTACCCCCTCTTATCAATAAAAAGTAGCCAACTGCCCAGCCAGCCACTCAGCCTGCAGCCTTCTTCTGTGTCTACCTCCTCTGCCCATCCACCAGCCACCAACTCTTCTGGGACCCACTGTGCTGCATACAAAAGTCAGACCCTGATTCTGAGGTGGATTGGGGATGTGGGGCAGGGACTGGAGACGTCCTCACTGCATGGCAGCCTCAGAACCACCAAGTGGCCCAGGCACTGCCCTTCTGAGCCCCTGAGGCTTTGGCATCTCAGCCTCCTGTTGTCCAGCCTGCCTTAGTGTGTTCCTTTGTCTCACAGGCATGTCCAAGCCCACTCTGGGACCACAGCTTGCCAGGTTCACTGTCCTCCCCAAACAGGTGGCATAGCAACCCTCCTCCCTCTTCCAAATGCCCTCTTCTTTCAGAAAAGCAACAGCATGTTTCAGTGCCATGCACAGGGTCCTGGGGACCTGGTAAGCCTTCCCCTGCCAACCACCAGGAGACATATGAACCCCTGCAGGAGCCTTCCTTGCATTCTCTCATTCCTGGAAGGTGGAGATTTTTATTCCTTTTGCACTCAGTAGTGAAGTAAGCCTTAGGTTCCTAGAATTGCTCTCCCCAGGGAGACACAGCCAGGAGCGCAAAGCCAGGTGGAACAGAGGCACCTGCTAGCTCTGAAGCCATTAAGGTTTCCAAGTGTCAGGGTCATGTTCACCTTCAGCATGTTTTTGGCTACAAGAGGGTCCTCCACTGCAAGGTTCACAGGTGGCCCCTGGGACCGAGCAGATCTGAGGAGGGTCTGTCCGAGGGTGGTTGGTATGCCCGAGTTGCTATCCTTTGGTTCGCCAGCCCAAGCCCTTTCCCTGCCCTTGACTGGTAGGTCCCTGGCCAGTTACACTGGCTGCCAGGCTAGCTCTGGATGGGCACAAGGCCCCGGAAGTAGAATGCGCCTAGTAGCCTAATGGATCATAGGTCAATGGCCTGACCATGGGTCTCCAAGAATGCTGGCTGTCTTATGCCATTGAGGACAGCAGGCCAGGAGAGAGGTCAAGAAGCCAGGCCTGGAACCAGAAGCCTTTCCTTCCCTCCTGCTGAGGTGCCAAGGTGGGTGTGGGTGCCTGGCATGAGAGGTTGTGGGGTGAAGGGACCCTTCTCTGCTTGCCCACCTCGTCACAGGGGCAATGCGGCCCACCATGCCCTTCAGGTATCCAATGGCCGACTCTTAGAAATCCCTAGGGAAGGTCTCTGTCCACTCTGCCAGCAATTGGAGCAGTTTGGGGCCAAACTTCTGGACCAGGGCCTGTAAGACAAGCAGAGTGCTGGGCCCACGCAGGGTGAGGGGTGAGGGGGATAGCTTTCCTGTGTGTGTACTGTGCCCTGAGGCCCACCCAGGCTGGACATGGAAACAAAGTCAAACCGACATCCAGATACATTGCAAGCATGTGGGCTGAGCCCAGGAAAGAGGAAGGGATGCGAGGAGCCCTGGGAAGACTGGGCCATCCATAGACCCCGTGCAGAAGGGGTGTGCTAGGGGAAGCAGCCCAGAAGAGCTTTAGGGCTATGCCAGGACGCAGACAGCGGGATCTGACTGACTGGGCTTTGGGGACACAGGGTAGGGCTCAGGGTCAGTTCAGGGCTCCTGGGGACCTTGTAAAGCTGCACAGAAAGCTTCCCAGAGCTGCAGGAACCAGCTCCATCTTCCAGGCCCTAGACTTCACACAGCTCAGAAGCTTGAAGCTCCTTGTCAGGGCAGCAACACCACAGCCTTCAGAGAGGCGGATGCAAGAGTGCTGGAAGCTCGGACCTCAGCTTGTTCAGCATCAGCTGGTCCAGCTGCTGCTGCTCGATGCAGATGTGGCAGACTCGGGCCAGGAGCTCCTGGGGCTCAATGAAGAGGCGAGCACTCAGTAGGAAGGTGAAGATGTAGGCTTTCTGCAAGGGACAGGCGGGACAAATGGTCCACTCACAAGGGTGTGGGCAAAGGCACCCTTCAGCTTGCCCCCTCCCCAGGCCAGGCCACTCCCAGCCCTGCTGCCAGCCCCACGCCTCTGGGCCCACTGGGCAGCTTACCCACCTTGGGATAGTAGTCAGCTGTGGGTACCAGGTCCTGGATCAGGGTGTCCAGAGGGGCTGAGGAGGGTATTTCATCCAGGAGGGGCTGCCCAGCCTGCAGACCATCTGCAGGTGCCGTGGGGGGCAGGCTGAGGCTGCCTGGGGTGACCATGTCGGAGGTGCTCAGTGTCTGGGGCATGCTCGCCTGCAACAACAAGGAGCAGTTGGGGTGTGCTTGAGCTGGGGCCTGTTACTTCCCTGGGTTCCTCTCCGCCTGGACATCTGCGTGAGTCCAGTGATGACTCCCCTTCTCCTTCCTCTTGCAGCGCCAGGCTCCCCTCAGAGCCCAACCATCACTTTCCTGCTGAGCTCATCCTCTTAGGGGGAGACACCTTCCAGATCCCCTCCCAGGAACGTTGCCTTCAAGAAGTTCCAGATCATCAGTCTCTTCCTCCCTGCCACAGGCCACAAAGGTTGGTTCAGAGATCGACCTTTCCCAATGGGGCAGAGAGCGGAGCATAGGCACCACCCAGAAGTGCTGTGGCACCCAGAGGCTCCTGCGCTACTGAAACACAGGCTGAGGTGGGTTGAGCCATCCGGTCACTTTGGGGGCCCAGGAGAATGAGTACAGTGCCCAGTGTGGCGTGGAGATCCTGCTGTGCAGAGCTGCTCAGGGGACTTGTGACTGTGGCTGGTCATGCTGAAGTCTTCCTAGGAGCGCCCTCTGGCTGGCACTCCAGGTGCTCTGTGATTCTGACCAGCTGACTGTCCAGCTCTGACCACCTCCTTTCCATGTTCTTAGCACCGTGGACACTCTTCCCAAACGCACTTTCCTGCTGGCTTCACGCCTTAGGCCTCCAAATGTGGCTGGACGCCTCCTCCCATGGTCCTCCCCCTCCTCTGCAGTCAGCCCAGGCCATGCCTGACCTCGCTCAGTGGACTCCCTGTGAGCCTGGGGGTCCTGGGTGCTGCTGTCTGCACTTGGCATGGAGAAAGGCCAGTGAAATGGTCATGGTGACCGCCACACCCACGCTTCCTCCAGACCAAGCTGGGCGCACCCTCTGTGCCTGCTGTGGGCACAGGCACACCTGATGTGGACACACCCCTGACCCTTGGGGGCTCTGCCCACTTCCTGTAGGTTGTTCTCCTGGAGGAGGGACCCTGATAGCCAGGTGTCTTGACCAAGCCTGTGACTGACTGCTCAGCCAGCTCAACCCTGGATGTCCAGATTCTGAGTCTTTTGTCATGGGGTCCTGGTGCCACCGTAGTGATCTTCTGGGATTCGTTGTCCCCTGCTCACCTCCTTGCTGCCATGACTGTCTTTTCCAGCCCAGAGAGGCCCTTCCCTGAGCACAGAGCAGGGCTCGGAGAGAGCCTTCAGAGGGCTGGCCCAGGCCTCACGGGTGTGGGGAGCGGGGCTGGGTGGTGGCTGGAGGGGTGCAGTCTGGGTCTCGGTGACAGTGGAGCTTTATTCTTGCTGCCTCTGTCCAGCTGTAGACATTCAGTCTCCAGCCAGTCAGACTGTACCATCTCACAACCACCACCAAGTAGGCACACAGGGCTGGGGCTGCTCCAGGGAGTGGTGGCCAGCTCTGAGGCAGGCAACAGCTCTGCTTCTGCCTGGGGCCTGAGTCTATCGCCATAGGACAAGGCCTGCTGCCTCCTGCCAGAAGCCTGGCGTCTCATCCTGCAGTGCTGGGCCTGTCCTAGCCCCAGCCCCATTTTCCTGAAGATGAGTGGGGCAGACTTACCCTGTAGGCCAGAGCAGCTTTGGCCCTTTGGTGGGAGGAAGTGTCCTTTGAGTGAGGAGCTGGCGGCTGCAGAGCACCCAGACCTGGTATGGCACCAGTGCCGAGGTGCCAGGGATGGGGCTGGGAAGCTGCAGTGTCTTGAGACCCAGCTGTGCCTAAAGCAGCTATAGTGATCAAAGTAGCTACAGTGGTATCATGGTTTGGGGTTTTTGCAAGGTGAACAATATAGTACAAGACACATTTTATAATAGCTTTTTATAACGGATCACCAAGAATCCCGTACTATAAGTGCAGGAAATCTATCCACACACTAAATACTAAAGAATTCAGCTGAGGGCCTAGAGCTCATAACAAAACCTCCAATCCTTCCATCTGGAGGCCAAGAGCCCACAGTAAAGTCCTATGCAGGCCCGCTAGAAAACCCAAAGGTCAGTGGTGGAAGCTAGGAAGTCTGTGCCAGTGGGATGAAGGATCTGTGCCAGCAAGCTGAGAGATCTGAACTGGAGCTAGGAAGCAATGCTCAAGGTAAGCATGAGAGCTTCCTTAAAAGTACCACAGGCATCCTCAGTGAGGTTCTGAGCTCCTCCAGCGATGAGGATAGCTGGGTTCCTATCAACAAAGCCAACATGACAAGCTTCTTCATGAGGCTGAGCAGAGCACCATCTTCCCCTCTGGAGTCAGGAATTGATGCTCCAGATGAGGACCCAAGCTTCTCCAAGGTTCACTGGGAAAGCCAGCATGCCAAAGTCCTCCCGCAGAGCAGCCCAAGAGAGCCAGCAGCTTCCACCAGCCCCAACAGCTGCTCTAAGCAGCATCCCTCATAGCATTCTAGCAGCTTCTCCTGTTCTGCCCTTATGTTGCTGGCAACAACCCTCGGGTAGGCCTCCCACACCCAGCACCATGCTAGTTTAATTCATCTGGCTGTAGTAAGTTGAATTTCTGATAGAAATCCATTACAAGTGGTTAAAGTGGCTACCGTGGCAGCTCACACTGGGGCCCAGGAGAGGCTGCAAACCAGCAGGAGCACACAGAACCCTAGAGAGGGGATGAACCACCAGTGCCCTCTGACCTGCAAACACTTGTAGGCTCCCAGCTGCTTGTAGGCCTGGCTCTCGGTGGACAGGCTTGTCTTTCTGCCATCCTGCTATTGCCTAGGGTCACATTCATTCAATCACACTGGAGTGACTTCTGGAACTGTCCCCAGTACAGGGGACCTCACAGATCTGGTGGAGGGGAGCAGAGAACACACAGATATCACTATGTGTACACCCCACTGAGCAACAGGGAAGGTAGGGTGCCGGGGAGCAGCAAAAAGAGTGCCCAGCCAGACCCAGCTGAGCCCCTCAGCCCACCCATGGGTGGTCCTTCCATGCCACAGTGATGTTTTCTATTTCCTTACTTCTCTTTCCTCATTTATGTATGTGAGGACAAAGACATATAAATATATGTTGCCCCTTTTCTACTTTATGATACAGAAAAGGTGTCCACACCTTTCACTGTGTATTTTGGAGATCTTTCCAGGGTAGGACAGGCTTCTGTCTTTTGTGTTTTTAGCTACCTCAAAGTACCCCATTGCTTGGATGTTGAGGAATAACTTAAAAACCTGATGATAGAGGCTAGATGTCCAGCTCCATGGTGCAGTGCTTGCCTAGCATGTACAAGGACCTGGGTTTGAGGAACAGCACTACAAAACAACACAAGCAAAAACTAATGAAGCAGCCCACGGATGCACGAGTGGGTAAGTACAGCACCCCCATCGGTGGGGGGCATGCGCTGCAGCCTTAAGGAGGAGGTGCTGCATCGTGTTTAGATCTGGATGCCCCCAAGCTTCACAGGCGGCCATGGGACCTGCTCTAGGTGGTCTTGGGGCCCTGCCTGCGGGCCTCTCTTCCTACCCTGACTCAGCTCCCTGCCCTGTACTCTGAGCAGCTCTCCTCCACCAGGCCCAAAGCAAAGCTCTCCTCCCTGAAGCAGGGGGCACTGGGCATTTGCTCCAGCCCTGAGAAAAGTGATAACACATGGAAAACAAAGATGACTCTTGAGGATATCATGTTGGCCTCAGGGTTCTGTTTGCAGGAGCGAGTGGGGTAGCCAGCGATCACCGCGGAGCATAATGGTGGCTCTAAGGGCTGCGGCAGGTCAGGAGACACAGAGCTACTAATTAAAGATGACAATTTCAGTCCTGCAAGATGGAGGAGTTCTAGAACGATGGCTACATGTGCTCAACCCCTCTGGACTGGACGCTTAAGAGAGTGGAGACTGTGAATCTGAATGATAGTAGTAAAATCATCATTACGATCTGCCTTGGAGAGCCTTTAAAGCACTAGTGCATTCCTTAGGGGGATGGCGCATGCTGGGAGGTGGGGCTTGGAGGCAGGCTGGCCAGGGCCCTGCACCTTTGTGCATGGGAAAGTCGGGGCTGTGCCAGCTGCGCCCCGCAGAGCCATCCCTGGCTCTCTCTGCCAGCAGTGCTGGGTGTGCAGCAGTGGGAGCACAGCCTGTCTCTGGGAGGGCTCTCTCCTCTGTGTGGCTTCCCATCACACTGCTCTGAAGACCCGAGGCCATCCATCCAGGAGGAGGCTATTCTGGCTCATATCAAGGCGGTCCAGTGCACACGTGGCTGGCTGGCCCTGTGCTTGTGCCTGAGGACAGTGCTGCAGGAGTGCTTCTCAGAGCAAAACCACCCATGTCCTGGATGGTGAGTGAGAGGGGAGGATGGGGCTAGGGCCCCTGGGGTCCACCCAAGGCATGCCCCAGGAACCCAATCCTCAACTGCAGCCCACCGCCTATACTATCGCTCTTCTCAGGAGCATGCACCACATTGGGTTCATGTCACCCGCCAGGGGACACCTGGACAGCTTCCACCTCAGCTGCGTTGCTGTACATGGAATCTGCACCTCTGCGTTGCCACCAGTAGTGCTGCAGCTTCTTCATATCCACACCAGCACTTGTTTTTTAGTTTTTGAAAAAATAACAACCACGCTGACACTGACAGGTGTCAGGTGACATTGCTCAGTGGTGTTGATTGGCATTTCCTTAATGATTCTTGCCAAGTGCCTTCTCAGGTTCCATTTGCGAATGTCCTTTTGAGGAATGCTTGCTCAAGGTGTTTGGGCTTCTTTCTGTTGTGGAGTCAAACAGCCCCTCTTGCACTCAGCTGGAGGACAGATCTCAGCCTCTCCGAGCTGCCCCTGCCTTCTGCAGGCACCTCCGTGAGTGACCCTGCATGGGCTGCGCTGTGCCAGCTCATGCCTGGCTGCTCAGAGAGCGTCAGCATCTTGCTGAGTCTCCAGAAAACCCAGGGGTCCTCCTTCTTTCCATCCTGGCAAATCCTGGAGCTCAGATATACTCACTCCAGTTTGGCTTCCCTGAAGGGCTCTCTTGAGTTCCTTGGTGTCTGAAGTGATGTGGCAGGTACCCGGGCCTCCTTCAGACTAAGTGAGCCCAGGGCTGTGTTTGCATAGCTGGGAGAGCACGTGCTTGGCCTGTAGGAGGCCATCTGGTGGATGGCATGAGGAGGACACAAGACCAAGCTATCTGGCCCCCACCAAGTCAACACCTCCAGGTCAGTTGTCCATCTGTGAGAGGTAGGGCCTGTCTGGCAGCAATCTGTCTGAGCAAGCGGACGGCACCAGCACACGCAGCCAGAAAGAGAGGAAGTGGCCTCCACTCCACAGTCCATCCTAGCTCTGTTCTCAGTGATTTCCTAAGGCATCTTGCTACTGGCAGAGGCTGTGGGCCAGAGAACGCAGGCTTTGCCAGGAATCAAGGTATATCAACAATGGCTCTCTGCCACCTCCGGGAAAGCCTGTCCCAGCTTCGCAAGCATCTTGCTTCTCTGCCCCCCGGAGCCACTTCTCTCCACTGGAACTGGGCTGGGACTCTAGTTAGGGGCCAGAGGTAAGCTGAGTCCTGGCTAATGAGAGAGTACAGCATCCCTGCCCCCAAAACGGATGATGCAGGTTATACTTTGGAATAAGCCTGTGCCTCATATCATGTGGAAATGTTCTCTGGATAATTCCTCCTGATTAATTAAAATTTTAAACACCAAAAAACCTATGAACATGTCTATAATTTAAATAATAATAATTATTATTATTGCTGTAACAACATGAAGACCTATGAACTACAACCTAGGCTAGTAAAACAAGTAGTACCTTAGTGTCCCTTATACATTTTCCTCAATGTGTGCCTTATCACCTTGCGACCACCCAAATACCGAGCTGTTGCTTTTCTTTATGGTACTGCCTGCCTGTCTGTCCCTAAACAGCATACAGCCAGGCATTGCTTACTCGCAGGGATTCATGGGAGAAATGTGTCCTCAGATGACTTCATCACTGTCAGAATCACAGCATGTTCTTACCCAAGCCTAGATAATACAGCCCACTCGATGCCTAGGATCGAGCAACTGCTGCATCATTTATCTACCTGTCTGGCATATTTTATACACACAGGTGTATATGATATAAAAGTAGCCTGTGGACCCTGAGGCCATGAAGAACAAAACAACATGGATTAAATCAAGCACAAGAGAAAATGGTGCAATAAAAATGAGATTATGTGGCTGTTGACTGTGTAACAAGACACTTTACAGTGAACATCTTAAGTAGAAAATAATAAAACATGATGTATGAATGCATCAACCACTGAAACAGTCATATATGTTATTACCATCATCAAATGTTATGCACAGCACATGACTGTAAGGCTCTGATTGGCTGCAGAGAGGAAGCACAGTAGGCATGTTCCATAGCGTCACCACCAACCTGTGGGCAGTGTGCTGCACCATGGCATCAGTGGGCAGCAGGAATTTTCCAGCTCCACGATCCCTTGGATGGCCTGTCATGTATGTAGCCTGTCACTGGCTGAAATGTGTGCACGTGACTGCAGTACCTTTCATGTTGAGAACAGCACACACTAGGAGTGGAAGGAGAGGCCAGCTGGCTCCGAGGCAGAGAGGCACACAGCAGAAAACAACCTTTCATGGCAGCTGGTAAGAGCAAAAGCACAGGGAGAGAGCTAGCTGCTTATTAGTTCAAGCGGCTAACTTCTCTTCCTACCTTACATTGAAATGCAAATCACTTGCCCCAGGCGAGAGGCAGCACCCATTTCTATAATAAACAATTACGAATTCCAGAAGCCACCCATGACTGCATGAAGCTTTGGGGGAACACCTAGACACAAACCATAACACATGGGCTCAGCACAGCTGTGCACCTAGCAGGGATGAGGTGTAGACCTGGTATACTGGACATGCATCTTAAAGTGGTCTGATGAGGATGGATGGGCGCTCTGTACTCCAGCTCTGCAGGGTAAAGCTGAAAATCTCTGTGACTGCTATGTGTGTCCTCAGCAGAGCAGGAAGGAGGGACATGGTCAGGTCAAAGCCAACTGCCAAGTTGAAGCTGAACCAAGCTCTCCTGGGCGTTCTGTCCTTGGTTTCAAAAGATGGCCTGATGAGAACAAAAACTAAATTCTAACCTTGCTGATTTCAAGACTTACTGGAAAGCTACAGTAATCACCAGTGTGTTATTGTTGAAAAATATACACACAGATCAGTGGAATAAAATGGGGAGCTCAGAAGCAGACCCCCCCACCCCATGTGGCCAGCTGACCTTTGGCAGAGGAATGAAGGTGACATAGCAGAGAGAATGTCTTTTCAATAAAAGATCCTGGAACAACTGGAAATCACATGCAAAAAAGTGAACCAAGACAGACTTTACTCTTTCCCTTTGAACAAGTTCATTCTCACTTGAGGAGAGGGAGTGGGGGAAAGAGATTTGTCTGTGTATATGAACAGGATTGTTTGGACAACTGGACTGTGCATTTCTGTTGGTCTGTGGAAAGCAGTTAATACTTTCATTTGTTTCATCTCCTTTTTTCAATTGTTTCTTCTTTTTGACTTCTTAATTTTTTTCTTTCCTTTTCTTTTTTTTTTTTTTTTTTTTAATCTTTTTGAGGCAGGGTCTCGCTATGCAGTTTAGGCTGGCCTTGAGCTTACTTTGTAGCCCAGGCTGGTCTCGAACTCACGTTGATCCTCCTGCCTCAGCCTCCCACACCTGGCTTGATGTCTTAATTCTTTCTTTCTTTCTTTCTTTCTTTCTTTCTTTCTTTCTTTCTTTCTTTCTTTCTTTTTCTTGGTGGGACTAGGGTTCAAATTCACGACCTCGTGCTTGCCAGGCAGGCACTTGTGCCACTGGGCTATCTCCTGGCCTGATTTGTGGTTTCTTTAAAAAAATAAAGTAAATAAAAACTTACCTGTTAAATTAAAAAAAAAAAGAAGCAGACTTTATGTCCTTCAAAGAAGTGAATTCAAAGTGGAACACAGAGCTAAATGTAAGATACAAAATTATAAGACCCCTGCAAGAAAACAGCAGCAAACCCAGATGACCTTGCGTTTGCTGATGGCTACTTAGGTCTCGTGTCAAAAGCATGCTCTGTGAGAGAGACAGTGAGCTGGACTTCATTGAGAGGAAAGATTTGAGCTTCTGCCCAAGGTGATGCGAAGAGGATGAGAGGAGGATGCATAGACCAGGAGAAAAGACTTGGAAAGCACTTGCCTGATAAGGGGCCACTACTGTGCAGCCTGCTTTGTCCCACAGGGAGATCACTGTTCTGGTTTTCCCAAGACTGTCCTTAAGAACCCTGTCCCAGGAGCACTGGATGGCTTGTTGCCCTGGGTGTGGTCCTTCGCAGCAGGGCGCCTGATGCAGTCTCTGCGGACTCACTGCGGTCAGCAGGCTCACAGCTGGACATTCCTGCCTTCAGTGGCCAAGCGTTGGAAGTAATTTCACTGATAACTTGCTTTCCTAAATTTTCTCTATTTTCCATTTAAAAAAAATTCTATTGCTCTACTTTCTGATATTCTCAGTTTTATCTTCCAAACCTTCTGTTTCTTCATTTTAATTTTTATGAGATCTTTTCCCTCCGTATTACTTTCAAAAATAAATAACATTTGCTTCTTTTTGAAAAAATACAAACATTTTCTCTTGCCTCTCTGAGACTACAAGTTTTACGTTGTGGTTGCTTTCTTCCCTCCTTGCCTTCGTTTTCTCCTCTTTGTCTTCGTACCACGTGTCCGGGTCTCCACTGGCCTCGGAAGCTTTTGCACTGATGTCTGACATTCCAGCTGTCAGACAGGAACTAAGAAGCTAATTGGCCATTCTGGGGAGGGGGGTGGGGCCTTCTCACTGCCCAGTTTGGTGGAGATTTTGACCCCAAGCTGGAAGGTTGAGCTGTGGCCTAAATCTTGACCCTGGGGCAGCCTTCCTGCTACTTAATCCGCTGGCTGCAGATGTGGTCTTCGAAGATCTGCACCTTCAGTAGTTGCTCTCCCTTTGCTCTCCAGCCTCCTGAAGTTTCTTTCTCCCGTTCCCACTGTCCTGTGTATTCTGTTGTTGGTTTGTTCATTTTGACAAAAGTCCCACTAGTGAGGATTTCAATGAGGTCTCAGGAGGGACCGAGTTCAGTCTTCCCTCCTGTGCCCTGCCCTCTTCCCTGGGGCTGGAAGATGAGGCGATGAGGGGGAGTGCGGGGTGCTAGTGGGCTTGAGATAGCTGCAATCCCTAATCCAGCTGCGCTGGAGATTAGCCTGTGGTAACTTCACTGTATGTAAAGCAGTGTATTCTTTTTCTTGTGGTTGGTATTATCTGGGCCGCTGGCTATGAGTCGCTGATGAAGTGGAAGGAATCTTGACCCCGAGTTATTGCCCAGGCTACAGTCCTGCCTGCCTGGTCGCGGGCAGCAGCGCTGCGCCTGCCTTTTGCTTCTGTGGAGGGAACAGGGCGGGGTCACACAGAGTGACCCTGTCTGGGCCTCCAGAGATGTTGCCAGGGTTCTGGTACCCAGTACATCTTGCTCAGCCCAGCACCACCCTGCAAGAAGTCACTTGGCTCCAACTTGGCCTGAAGAAAAGACAAGGTTTAGAGGTCTCAGGGTTCAGTGGAGGCACCTAGCTGCTTCCTGTCTTAGTTTAGCTTTTCAGTTGCTAATAATGCAATGTCATAGACTGGCAATTTATAAAGAAAGCAGGTTAAGTTTGGCTCATGACTCTGGTCCAAGCCAATGGGCTGCAGATGCCCTCCTGCTGGCAGAGTCCCAAAACATCATACAGGGGACAGAAGTGTGCAAGGACCCTTGCCCAGCTGGCTCTCACGGAGCCCTGGCCTCCCATCCATTGCCGCCTAAACCACCCCTGAGGATAGACACCTCAGGAGCCCCCCTCCCCCCATTCTCACCTCCTCAAGTTGTAGGTGTTCCTGGGAAAAGCTGACCGATACAGGGTGGCTGCACACCTAGGACTTCTGGGTTGGTGACACACGGAGCACAGCTTTTCCCCCCTGGGCCACACTGCCTGGCTCCCCACAGCAGGGAAAGCCGAGCCCCTCCCCCTCCCCCCCCAGTACAATCTAGCACTGCCCCTACCAGGAGGCAGCTTTGCCTCTGGGAAGAAAGGATTGGCTGTTTCAGAGAGACCCTAAGTATGTGCATGTCAACAGCAGCACAGTGTGGAAAGCTTTTAAATGGCTTTGGACCTAAGAACTACACAGTGAGCCTCTAGATAGGAGCACAGTGGACAACAGTTGAAAAGAAGGTCTGTCACCGAGGCTGTCGAGGCTGTCGCAGAGCAGCAATCTATGCACTGTTGAGGAGCTGCCTGTAGCGGCTGCCAGGCCCTCCTGAGGACTTATAAGTGCTTCAGGGCACTTTCGTTATGATGCGGATGGCTATGCACGTATTTATAGTCTAACACAATGTGGTGGTATTGAGAAATGTGTCAGCAAGACAGATGACAAAACGCTGAGAAAGGGGCAGCATAGGCTGACAACCAGTGTAGCCCTGGATGCCGTGGGTGTTGATGAGAGGCCGGAGGAGACACACTTAAAACAGCAACAGTGACTAACTCACTGGGTAGCTCTCCTCCCCTGTCCCTCCTTGCGCCCTCACCCTGGCCACCAGCAGCCTGTTCAGACCCAAGGAGGAAGTGGCAGAGAGCAGAAGAAAAACAACTCTACTTTTAGGCATTAAGTTTTATATGCCATCAAGAAACATCACAGAAAAAGGCAGTGTTCCTCCTCTATAGTTAATTATATTTTCAGGGCTGGGGATCTAGCTCCGCAGCACAAGGCCTGCCTGGTAAGTATAAGATCCTAAGTTCAATTCCCACAGAAAACACAAAACAGCAAAGGAAACGCAATATTTTCATATGCTGGAAATGAACTTAAACAGATTTTAGGTGTTTTTACCACCAAAGGAGACAAAGGTTAGATGTAAGATAATGAGTATGAGATTGGTTATAGTAATGGCATCACTGTACTCATACATATTAAGACAGTATGCTGCACACCTTAGATACCTATGATTTTTTTTAAAGACAAGGTTCCTTTTGTGGTCCCCATGATAGAAAATGTTTCTCAGCTGTGGGAGTGGGACCTGTGGAGAGGCGTTGAGAAATGGGCAGGGGCAGCATGGGCAGATAGGGCTCAGCCTCCCTCTGCTTTGTTTGCTTTGGGGGTGAGCTGCAGATGGTCTGTGATGGGGCTTGGCAGCTGGAGGATTGCCCTGGATTGCCCTGGAGAGCACCTGGGCTGTGGGGATCCTGAGGGCACCCCAGCCCTGATCCTTGCTCTGAGGTCTTGGATGTAGCCAATGGCAAGCGTGCCTGCAGGGCAGGAGGAGGCAGTAGGAGGGCAGGCAGGGTGTGTGTGTGTGTGTGTGTGTGTGTGTGTGTGTGGCCTCCCCCTCAGCCCTTTGTACTTCACATCCACCAAGCTTCTGTCTGTTTGCTTCCTCCTTTCTTATTTGCAAGAAGTAGTCCCTAGAGGAGAAGCCCCTTGTGCCTGTGATGGAGCCTGCAGGGACAGAATGCTGCTCCACTCCGGACCGTTTCTTTCACTGAACTGGTAGGACTGGACTGGCAAGGTCTTTAGGGCACTCTAGAGCTGGCTTGCAAAGGGCCACGGGAGCTGCCCAAAGCCACCAGCTGCCTGCATTCCTGCTCACAGATCCTGCCTCCTCTCTGAAAACCAGGACAGTGTCCACTTGCCTCTGACCTCAAGTATAGCCACTGCTCAGCCACTCACATCTAAGCTCTGAAAGTGGCAGGGTGAAGGCCCAGCTTCACAGGAAGTGAGCAGACTCAGGCCCAGAGATAGGACCTTAGCACACTGTGTGCTGCCCTTCAGGTCTGTGCTCGGGACTTCAGATTGCAGGAGCCAAAGTCATAGCTAGGAGGATGCAGGGGGCACATGCCATGAGCTTAGAGCTCATCCAGGTGCGGAGCAAGAGCAGACCCGGTGCGAGTCTCGGATGCTCAGAGCCAAGACCAAGCTGTGCTCCCAACTCACACTCTGCACTCTCAGTCACTCAGAGCTGAAGAGCCTTCATCCGTGACTGTGATGGCGGTGCCCTGTATCTCATTAAGGTCCTTCTCTATTTTTCAATAGGTGTGAATTGTCACAAATTGATTTATTATAAATCATATAATTTTGCTGTCTCTAGCTATTTTATTTCCTGTGTTTTCCATATAAAATTTCCATGTCCCTACCTACAAAAACCAGCTAACCAACCGATCATCCATCCAACCAATCAAACACAAAGATCAGCCTGAGATATTGGTTGGAACTGGATTAAACCTGTAGCTTCATTTGTTGAGTCTTCCTGTTGAAATGTTATGTGTCGATGCCAAAAGGAACTACGAGAAGACCTGATGAAGGTGGCTCAGAGGACTCACTGAGATTTGGCCCTCAGTGAGCAAAGAACCCCTGAAGCAAGTCAGCTTTATTTAGGGTAGTCAGCGTGATCTCGTGCACAATCACTTCAGCAAAGGAGGACCATGTTCTCAGGCATGAACTTGACCACGATCTCTTTAAAGTAAAGGAGGACCACATGCATAGTCACAAACGTGACCACAATCTCCATCAACTTTCATCCCTTCCCTATCTTAGGGTTCACTCAGGGGTCAAGCAATAGCATTCCAAGCAAGGGGGAAAGCATCAAACAGAGAGCCCACAGGTGAAGCTGCCATCCATCACTTGGAGTCCTGGTTTTCCAGGATTCCCCTATCCCAGCTTTCTGGAATTTTCAGTAACAGACCACAGCTGTCCCGGGGCCCCACTTATTACACTCCATTTTTTGAAATACTAGTCAGGTTACATCTTCCAATGAACATAACAGGTCTTTCCAGTTACTTGTGGTTTTCTTTTTTCATTAGAGTTTTGTTGCAGGTCGTGAAGAAAACAAAGACCCAAAAGCAAAAATTTGGAGTGCTTTTTATTTAGCTGAGCTCAGTGGCCACACTCTCCTGTGGGTCAGGAGAATGGTGCACCCCCTGAGAGGGGACAAAGGATTTTAAAAGGGAGCAACCACAGCCCGGGGGTGGGGTGAGGGGAAAACTTAGGAGTTGTCTCTGATCGAAGAGGGGAACTTCACAAGATTTAGGAGTTGTCTCTGAATCTGCAATTAGGTAGGATAGTTGGTGCCTGGGTTAGGGAGAGAGAGGAGATGCTGTGGGGTCCAGGAGTTGCCCTTTGCTCTTGTATACCCAGTATCAGGCATGCGTGCAATTAGGGAGAACATTTGTGACTGGGGTCAGGGTTTATAGAGAGGACAACATTTTACAATATAGCAATCACAAATCACAAAGTTTGTTACAGAGAAGTGTAGCAGAGTCAGCTTACCTCAAGGGGGAATACAAAGTTTTGGTCAAATAAAAGAATAGAGTTTGGACTAAACAAAGGAAAAGGCAGAGTTTGACTTGAGGTAGGAGGGTTTGTGTCAACTAGGGAAGGGGTTAAGTCAATTTTTGGTTTGAGCATTGGGATACCTGGGGTCTTATCTTGTCTCTAAAAGGTTTAGCATATTCCTTGGTTTATGGTGGGGCAGGGTGAGCTAGAGGACAAGCAGCTCCTAAAGTAGTACAAAATGGAGTCATTTAAGCTAGCTTATAACAAGTTTCATAGTTAATAGCATACAAATTGTGCACATAGCTACATTTAGCCTGAGGTACTTTTGTGGGGAGAGTTATAGTAAATAACATTGTATTTTAAATGTTGATTACCAGTTGTTCATTGCAAAATTATAACTGTATTTTATATTGTTATTGATTATATTTTGAGTAAGCATACTGACTTTCGGGCTTATATCCTGGGATCTTGCTAAACACATGTATAATCCTAGTTGGGTTTTTTCCCCCTCTGAGATTTTTCTGTATACATAATCATCATGAGACCTGAAAACAGGACAATTTTACTTCTTCATTCTAAGATCTTACTTTTCTTGTCTGCTGCACTAGCTAGGACTTCTGGGGAGGGTGCTGAATAAGAAGACGAGAGTGACCATCCTTGACTTATGTCTGGTCTTAGTGGAAAGTGTTTGGTTTTCAGGATTGAGTACAGTATCAGTAGGTTTGTGGACAGTCTCCTTAGATGAAGGATTTGCTTCTATCCTTGGTTAGCACTTTAACCACAAGTGGATGCTAAATTCTGTTACAGGGCTTCTACTGATTGTGTTGGCTGTCTACCAGTAGAACAAATCCCAGAGGGAAGACACCTGTACGGAGAAAGGGTTCACTCTGGCTCAGTTTCAGAGGTGCCAGCCCAAGCTTGCTCTTGGGCCAGTGCTAAGGCAGTATATTGCAGTGGAACACATGTGGGGCAAAACCATCACTTCATGACAGGGAAGAAAGAACAGAGGAAGCAGAAGGGGCAGGTGCCCCCTGCCCTTTGAGGGCATACCCAGTGTCCTAGGATTTCCCATGAGGTTGCCTCCTAATGGATCTACCCCTTCCCTGGTGGTGCTGCTTTGGGAACATGATGGAACACACAACCCTTCAGAGGACTGTTGAAATATAGAGATGAGACAAAAGCCTAATTAGCATCCCTGGAAGCAGAGAGCAATAAACAAAGCCCAGGGACAGCTGCAGTCCTTACTTGGGAATCCCAGAAAGCTGGGATTCAAGGAGGCAGGTAACAGCTTATCCTGATGGCTCCCTGTTTGTTGTCTCCTCCCCTACTTGGAATGTTTTCAATTTAGCATTTGTGTGAAACTAGTGTTAGGCAAATGGTGGTGGTCAGAGAGGGTAGCCTTCCTTTACTAAAGTGATTATGTACCTTCCTTAGCCCTAAATAAAAGTGAGATGCTCCTGGGAGTTCTGGGCTCACTTCCAGAGAGACAAATCTCAGTGAGACCTCTAAAGCTACATTAATCGGGTCTTCTCATCGTTTTTTTTTTTGGCACTGGCTCATAATATACAACAGAGGACACTGAAGACCCAAGCTGGGTACAGTGCGTTGTTTTCTTTTTAGGATGATTGTTGTAGACAAGGGTATTGCAAGGAGAACAATGCAATACAGGATACTTAATTATAAGATTATTGTAGTCTCCCAAAGAATCATATACAAAGAGAGTGCAGAAAATCTGTCCACACACTAAAGATCAAAGAACTCAGCTAAGGGACTGGATCCTATGGCAATGTCCAGCACGAATCCAGCTGAAGGCCTAAAGCTCATAACAGTGCCCCTCATGTGCCTAACTGGAGGCCAAGAGCCCACACTTAATTCCTCATGCAGGCCTGTTACACAGCTCTGCACGGGGAAGGCCCAAAGGTCGGCGGTGGAAGCTAGAACATCTGTGCCAGCAGGATGAAGGATCTGAACTGGAGCCAGGAAGCAATACTTGAAGTAAGAACCAGAGCTCCCCAAAAAAGTACCACAAGCATCCTCAGTGACAGTCAGGTCCCAAGCTCCTCCAGTGATGAGGAAAGCCAACATGACAAGCTTCTCTGGGACAGCCAAGTTCGTCAGGAAAGCCAGCATGACAAGCTCCTCCAAGAGAGGCAGTAGCTCTCTGCAACCTCCAACAGCTTCCAACTGCTTCTCCGCTTCTCCGCTTCTCCAGTCCTGTCTGTCATGCTGCTAGCAACAATCCTCAGGTGGACTTCTCCACCCAGCACCATGCTAGTTCAGCTCAGCTGGGTGTAAGAAGTTGACCACCAGCTGGCAGTCCACCATAGTGATAAATCATGCAGACTGATTTACAAAGATCTATTCTGATCTAGTTCAAAACTATTGAACTGGTTTTGCATTGCACCTTGGATGAATTCATCTGGCTATAGAGTACTGTTTTCCTTTTATACACTACTGAATTTTTTCTTACCAGGGATCAAACTCAGGACCTTGTGCTTGCCAGATAGACGCTTCTACTGCTGAGCTATCTTCCTGACCCTACACTGCTGATTTTATTTGCTAATATTTTGAAGCTTTTTTTTTTTTTTTCCATTAAGAGTTACCTTCTGTCTGCAATTTTCTGGTATTGTCTATCTTTACATAATTTGGATTTCAAAGTAATTCTAACCTCAGGAAATTAGTTCCCTCCTGTTCTATATTCTGGGATAAATGGTATAGAATTTGCCTTATTTCTTCATTAAATCATCAATAAGATATACAATGAAACCAGCTGGCCTGGAGTTTTCTTCTACTGAAGTCTTAAATTATGACTTCAATTTCTTAAATAGTTACAGGATTGTCCAAGTTATATATGTCATCTTAGGTGAGTTTTGGTAGACAGTTTCAAAGAATTGGTCATTTTATGTGAGTTACCCAATTTGTGTGTAGAGTTGTTATTCTTTCAATGACTAGATTTGTAGTGACCC
>PVKN010009539.1:0-15618 GCA_004027915.1 Capromys pilorides
TTCTTCTTCTTCTTCTTCTTCTTCTTCTTCTTCTTCTTCTTCTTCTTCTTCTTCTTCTTCTTCTTCTTCTTCTTTGTGGTACCAGGTATGAACTCACAGCCTTGCACTTGCCGGGCAGAGCTGTCTCCCCAGCCCCTCCATAGCTGGATTTTGAAAGTGAATTTGCAGGAATCACAGGGATTTCCAATCCCTGGTATTGGCTGTCAAATTCAAACACACAGGCAAGTAGCAGACAGCGATGATAGTTAAACCTGCCTCATTCAAAGAATATTGGGAGAATTAGGTGAGATCAGGTTGCAAAAGTTCATTCATTCATTCATTCCTGGACAGAGTGTAAAATGATACCACCTCTCTGAATGATAAGCCAGCACTTTCTTACCATCTAAACATATAACTGCTATATAACCACATCATAAGATGACCTCTTGCGCATTTATCCCAAAGGAGAGAAAAAATCTTAGACTCCCACAAAACCGAGACAGAAATATTTACGAGGTTCTTTGTAACCTGCTAATGTACTCCCAATGGGTAAAGGGTGAGACAGTGCGGTACATGTGCCTGACTCTTCTTTCTTATTCTTTTCAACAAGAAGAAGAAATGAATTGTGCCTGCAGGAATCTCAGCTCTACAGAGAGGGCACCGCACGACATAAAACAGCAATAATACAATGTTACGGAAGCCGCCGTAGTGCAATTTCTACGGCGTTCCCAACATAATGAAGTAGTGGGGGAGAAAAACCCCGTTGGCTTCCAGGAGCAAAGAACTGGCTTGGGGCGGAGGTGAAGGGCAAACTGGCCAAGGGGATAAAGGAGCAGAAGACAGATCCTTGTGGGGAGGAGAGGGTCCCGGACCTGTCTCTTTTGCCTGTATGCACAATAAATGTTACACTGCAGTGTTCTGCTGCAGTTGTCCAATGTTGACCCATTGGACTATGCCTGATAAATACTCTCTGGAATGACTCTGTGTGTTGCTTCCTACAACTGAATGGGAGTCATAGATTTTTTCAGAGTTTAAAAAATATTCAAATTTTCAACTCTTTTTTCCTGTTATGTACTGTCGTTTTGCTCCAGCATTTAGGCATCATTTCTAAACTGAAGTGTATAGATCTTTTTTGACGCATAATTTTTTCCTTTTCGCCATAGCTGATGATGTGCTGCTTTAGCGAGAGGATGGACCTCCGCGGCAGTTCACTCGCGGGCACGCAGGTGACCATGTGCACCCTCACGCTGGGCTCTCACTCGCACCCCGTCACTCTTACTATACATCTTTGCATTTTCACTACTTACCATGGCTTCGTAATCTGACCAGCATCACTTCTCTACCCCATCATTTCCTCCTTCTTCTTACAGGCCATAATCTGGGACATGCAGATCTTTTATTCCTGGGAATGAACATGCTAGGTATCGTAAGAGATGGAGAATGTGGAAAGCAAGCCATGCTAAAGCTTGAGGGCAAAAATCAACTAAAATATACAGCTAGCGAATGTGGAGAAGAGTGGGACTGTGCAGGGTCCATGGGAAATTATTAAACATAGTTTCCCAAATTATGTTTAAAGTGTGTATGGAAGCAGTAATTAATGACGTGAAAGAAATCAGAGGAAAGGTTTCTCCTTGCCAATATTCAGTAAAGATTCATTTTGCTGCATCACTATTTTAATATTGGACAGTTATCATCTTACTGCTATAAAGAGACACCTCGTTTGTACCGACTCTCATACGATAAGACACTACGGTTACTCTGACACTTATTCTTGTACGTGGTAGGAGGTAAGGTTTTATGCTAGAAAACCATTTAATATAGACATGGTGAACCACATCAATAAATTAGGTTGCAACAAAAATCCCCAAGACCAGATGGCAGTCACTCAGACATTTGTGAGGAACTTTGAAATTAACTCTCTGTGCTACATACTAAAATGCATTTAATCTGTCATTAACAACAGCTACTGTGCCTGAAAACTAAATACTAATCAATGTGAGGATGATTATGCTGCTCACAAAATAATAACAATTATAAAAAGTCCATTTCCAGCAGGAAAGTTTAACCACGAGGCATAACACGTACAGCTAGATTAGTATGCCGAACTATAGAAGGCTTAAATCAAGAGCTTGCAACATTGCCAGTTCTGCCGATAATGCACTGCGATTATAGAATACTGGACTATGTATACAACTACTTTCTCTTAGTTCAATTTGAGAAGAAATTTTTGGTACCAACAATGATTAGAAAAATTATCACATCTACATCCTGCGCTCTGTATATCTACTACGAGAACAACAATATGCATTGTATCAATTATTGGGAATGTCCTACTAATGTGTTAAAAAAAAAAAAATGAAAGAACGCAGCACTTTTCAGTACCTTTTGAAAGAAACTCCGAAGAGTAAAACCACCAAGATCTGACCTGAAGTAGGGAACAAAGGAAAGCAGAAGTCCTGGTGTGCCCAACTGCTGAGCACTGGATCAATAAAAGTGCATACGCACGCCCCAAAAAGACAGAGAGAGACAGAGAGACAGAAAAAACCAGTAAGAAGCCCATTTCAAAATATAACAGAAGAGATTCTATGCTTGAATGCAGTTATCGTCTGCTGAATTTGAGAAAAGAGAGTATATTTTCATTTTAATAATGTTGACATTTCCTAAAAAGTGATGTGGTTTATTGTGTGAAGAAAAGTATATGGTGTGAGTTGTAGTGCAGCAAATTGTAGCTCCCCACCAGCCTAAACACAGGCTAGACAGGCCGCCCAGTCCAGAGAGGGCAGGTGTCCGGAGGGACCCTTGCTGTGCTGTGGATAGCTCCACAGGGAGACAACTTGTCAGCTTAAGAGGTCTGACACTCTCTTGTTTGTGACTAGAGTGAGCGAGTTTCCTAGCGAGTATGTTTGCAGTAGCCATGTTCCCTGGTGAGAGCTCTAAATCAGGACTTTTTTTTTCCAGAACCAGGATCTAACTCAGCACCTTGCCCTTGCCAGGTAGGCATTTGTGCCCCTGAGCTATCTCCCCAGTCCCTCTAACTAGGATTGAAGTCTAACCTACAGTAAATAGTAGACATGTTCCAGCTTCTTAACAACAGATGTTCTTAAGACTGAATATGGATTTATTCAATTAAGACCAACATTTTGTTTTTATTATTTTATTTTTTTATGGTCAGCTCAGCCTGGCCTAGGGGTGGGGCTGGCATAGCATGTGGTACAGAGATTGAACTACAATCTCTGTGGTTGCTTAAGCTTTCCTAAGCAGGAGCTTTAGACTGCTGAACCATCTCGCTGGCCTAAGACCAACATTTTGATAAATACATTCGTTTGTCTTTGGTACCAGAAATCAAACTCAGGACTTTGTACTTGTCAGGCAGGTGCTTAAACTGCTGAGCTATCTCCTTGACCCCATTTTGATAAATATCAGAATTGTCTGAACATGTAATAATCCTGTTTGTCCAAAGCAAATAATTACAAAATTTGAGGCCAGGGAGATAGCTCAGCAGTCTAAGCACCTGCCTGGCAAGGGTAGGGACTGGGGATCAGTCCCTGGCACCATAAACCACTAAGTGCACCACCAAGACTGGCACAGCAGTGCATGCCTGCAGTCCCAGTGCTGGGGAGGCTGAAAACAGGAGGGTCGCTGTTGGTCCAAGCTCCACAGGGTGACCCTGCGCCAAATGTATGAATTAAAATACTACTACTAATCATAATAATGAGTATTATTATGCAAACATCTTCCTTACTGCCCACAACCCTTATTCATAACAAGGGTAGGATGTTCTCTGAAGATACAAGACAGATCTACTTAGCATGCTAACCATCACAAAAGCATTTTGTCACCTATAATTAAACCTTAAAAGGAATGACAAATTTATGTGATCATAAAATAAATCTATCCTTCCTGACTCTATGTTCAAATTTTATTTATTGATTTTTGTTTATTTGTTTGCGGTACCAGGGTTTGAACTCAAGACCCTGCGCTTTTCAGGCAGATGCTTATTCTACTGAGCTGTCTCCCTGGGCCTAACGTTCAAACTTTAAACGTTGATGAAAACATGTAAAATTGTAAAGATCAGCAATGCAAAGCTGAGATGAGACAAAACTGTTTTTAGGGTGCAAAATGAGCTCATTTATTCAGTGCAAATACAGTTAGAATTTCTGTAGTAGTGCATGGCTTTAAAATGTATCAGTGGATTTCCAAACACTGGGTGGAAGTTTGTTGAGTGAACAGGGACTCAGAAAACATCCATCCAAAATTTCTCATTACTTCCAACGGAAGGCAAGGTTGTACGTATGTGTGTGTGTGTGTGTGTGTGTGTGTGTGTGTGTATGTGTGTGTGTGTAAATCTGGGAAACACCAGGGCACCCCAGTTCCCAGCACTTGGGATGTTGTGCCCAATGTTAACTGTCCTCTGATGAGCTACTCGGGGAAAAAAAAAATCCAGTATATGATGTCTCTGCTGCAGATTCATGCTTTCACCATGATGAAATACGCAGCCAAAAATAGCCATGAGAATGTCTAGAAAACTCTTGATCTTTTCAACTCAAAAATAGTTATTTTAGGAAAGCCTGAAAAACAGCTCCAGAAAAATAGTATGCTAATTAGACGTTATATACAGAAGAAAAAGGGATTCCTATTCTGAAAGTTGGTTTGGAAAAGGTTGCTAAGAAGGCTGTCTTAAGGTAAAACAATTAAACATGAGCTGGGTAGGAGGCAGAGGGACTGCACCCAGGTAAGTTTTCATAGCTTGAAAATCAATATTTATACTAAAGCATTTAGAGAAGAAAGGTTAAGATATCCATCAATTAATTTCAGAACTTATAATTCATAATACTATGTGTGCATTTATTAAAACTTACAATCATTAAGGAAATGTGAGAAATTGGGCCAGCAAGACAGCACAGCAGACTAACGCCCCTCCTTGGGCAAGGTTGAGCAAGCCCAGGGACTGCGGTTTAAACTCCGGCCTGCATGCCATGCCATCCCGCACCAGGGTGCGCTGAGCTGGCCACAGAATCCAGGCAGTTTACGCCTGTAATCCCAGGGCTGGAGAGGCTGAAAACAGGGGGATCACTATGAGTTCAAACCGCCTAGTGAGATCCTGTATCAAGTACATTGAAGGAAGGAAAGTAAAAGAAGGAAGGAAGGAAGGAAGGAAGGAAGGAAGGAAGGAAGGAAGGAAGAAAGAAAGAAAGAAAGAAAGAAAGAAAGAAAGAAAGAAAGAAAGAAAGAAAGACAACGTATAAATGTATAAATCTAAAACTAACCTTGTAGGTTTTCTTTAGGTTTCTTTCTAACGGAAATAAGAGATACTCATGCCATTTTGGTACATTAAAGAACAAAAGAGGGCTGGTGAGATGGCTCAGCGGTCTAAAGCGCCTGTTTAAACAATCGCAGGGACCGGGGTTCAATCCCTACAAGCTGCGCCAGCCTCACCCCCCAGGGCAGGCTGAGCCGGTCATAACATAAATAAAATAAAGTTTTTAGAAAAAGGAAATATGTTCTTACTATGAGAACCAAGGAAAACTATTTTGTATCGTGTAAGAGAAGACAGTTAGAGAAAACAATTGCAGGAAAAGTGAAACATCTAATATAATTATATATGGAGAAAACCACACTTGTGATCTTGCTTTCTAGCCACTGTATAACACACAAGCCAAGCAGAGACTGTGCTTCGTGGGAAATCCATATCCATAGGGTATGTCTGACTCCGGCAAACCCCACCCCAGACATGGAACACAGAGTCCGGCTAACCCCTCGGTGATGCAGTACAGAATCAGTGAAAAATGGTGAACAACTCACCAAGCTATTTAGTTAATGTGAATTTAGTGTTAGTTTTTGTTTGTTTAGCTTTTGGTTTTACTTCAGGTTTTCTTTAGTTATTTTGGTACCAGGAGTCAAACTCAAGACCTAGCAAGCACTAGCCAAGCAACTGAGCTACATCAGTGGCAAATACACAGGTTTCAGCTTTTGGTTTTCTCATTTAGTTAACATGAGCTTGTTTTTTGTGTTTTATTTTTTTTTTTAATTCAAATCAGTAAGCTATTCAGTGTAGATGAGGACACAGGAAATTATGCTTTGCATGTTCGTACTTACATTTAGTCACTTGTCCAGTCAAGAGCAGTGGCATTCTAACAAGGCTTTGTAAACTGTCAATAGAAATCCAGTGGTGAATTTGGGATTAAGGTAGATCCGTAGGTTTGGGAGGTAGCTCAGTGGTTTAAGCACCTGGCAGCAAGTGGAAGGTCCTGAGTTCAATCCCTGGTACCGCATGCTGTGCCAGCCCTGACACCAGGTCTGGCAGCATACCTGTAGTCCCTGTGGTGGGGAGGCTGAGACAGGAGGATCACTAGGCGTCTGAACAGTATAGTGAGACTCTGTATCCAGCATAAAAATAAATAAAATAGGTCTAAACCTTTGGATGTCTTCGCTAAGACTCTCGGTAACTCTCTTCATTGTTAATAAAGCACACTTAAGTCCTGAGAAGGATTGTATTAATATTTCTATATTCTAGTATCTCAGATATGGTTTCACTAGTGATATAACTATCAGATAATCACATCTGATACAGGATCATGTTAAATTTCCTCGCTTGGAACTGTTTAACAAAGCAATTGATCTCATTTGGTTCCATTCCCTATTTCATATGTGCCAGTAGCTTCAAAAATTGGGCAACAGGGAAGGGTGCTCTCCACAGCAGTGATGGTGACGTTTAGGGCAAACTTTGGTGCTGTAGGAGCTTACTGGGTTTTTTTGCTTTTTTGAGACAGGGTCTCGCTATGCAGTTCAGGCTGGCCTTGAGCTCACTTTTGTAGTCCAGGCTGGTCTCAAACTCGTACTGATCCTCCTGCCTCAGCCTCCCAAGTGCTGGTATTACTAGAAGCTCTCTATGCAGTGGAGAATAAAGTGTGGGAAGTGAAGAAAAAGCTAGGAGGAGGCAGCTCAGAAGGTTGGTGGTGTCTTGGTATGGGCTTGATGTTCTGATTTATCTGAGTTGCAGGAGTACTTCCCCATGCGAAATATTCTTCTATTCCAGACTTCCCTGCTGCTGTATTATCACGATTCAGCCATTCCATTACCTCTCATAATTTTAGTCCACACTTGGCAGGTTCTAATGTTATTTTGGTGAGTATTTTCAAAGCAGAATCCAATTCATTCTTACACAATTAGAAACCAGGTCAAGTGAAATTCAGGCAGATCTTGACCACATAAAATTCCGTCTCAAGAGATGTAACAGTCGTCTAAGGATTTCAGGACATGCATGGACCTAGCAAGGGAGGGCAGCTGTCTCTTCCAGCTTGGATGTAGAGAGTTGGATTTTGATATAAGGGACAATAAGGTTCAGAGCAAAAAAAAAAAAGATAATGTTCAGAGTGAGAAAGAATGAGTAAAATCTGACGTGCTGCGAACATTCACCAAGATGCTTACCTTCTGGGTTTTGGTCTTGTACATAACGCGTGCAGGTAATATGCATTTATTTTCCTGTTCTTTTAGCATTTACACTCGACCCTTCAGATGCAAGGCTCTCATCAGCACAGGTTCCTTTTCTTATTATTGAGGGAGGGGCTCCGGACGAGCACCCTTTGCTTGGAGGCATCTCTGTGTTCACGTCACACCATGGGTCCTACTCACGGAGCCCAAGCTTACCACTTGCTTCCTTCAGAGCAGATGTGATCCTCAGCAGCAGCCGCCTTCTCTGCAGTCTGTATCTGGGTTTCTGCCTCTCCAGAGCCATGGTATTACGCAGGCCCAGTAGTGCTCTTACCTGTGTGTCATCCCCACTCCCAGTATGTAGCAGTCATAGGAACTGTCCTAGTACAGAGCCCTGGAGGCATCACCGCCTAACTTAATATCCACAGTAGGGTCGACTCCCTGAACAGTGCGACAGTCAATTCCATAGAGCTTGTCTCATCCTGAGTATCTGCTTCCCGGAACAGTGTCTTTCACCAAATAGTTTAGTGTAGACTCCCCTACATGACACTAACAAACAAACAAACTTGTAAATAAGTGGTTTATTTAAAAGGTAATTCAAGAAAACATTGATACAGAATATAGATCTAAGGCCGAAACTGGAGGGAAATCTCTAAACTGGGCATCATCAATAAGATAGCTTTTTGAATCTCTGGAGCTTAATTTAATTTAATTTTTTTTATTTTTTATTTATTTATACTTCTTTAGGTGGGACCAGGTTTCAAACTCACGACCTTGCACTTGCCAGGTGGGCACTGGTACCACAGAGCTATCTCCGCTGTCCCTGGAGCTTACTTTTAGTCACAAATTCTAAAAACCAGCATAGAAACCAGTGTCTAAGAAGAATCGCATGAGGCAGGAGTACATGCACGTTAATTCCTGCAGGTCCCTGAGGGATCTGTCAGGAGAACCTGGGATGATAATCGCGATTTTTTTGGCCCTGTAAGATGGCAGCGACATAGCCCTGTCCTCAACACTTTCACGTAAAGCCGTAATCTGCAAAGTGACTGTATCTAGAGGTATAGATTTTAGCAAATAAAGCGAATGGAGTGAGAAGAATGAAGTTTATCGTGATTTAGATCTAAAATCTCCCCCAACACCCTCACATTCAGGGGCAGGGGCTGAGTGGAGGGGACAGTCACCGGGCACGTGCTGGGGTGGGACTCGTTGTCACCTCGGGCTCCTCCCTTGTCCTTTGGCCTCCTGAGGAACCCTGCTGAGCAGCATCCCTCCTGCAGGCCCTCCCGCCTCGTTGCTTGGGCCTTGCCAGTGGGCCTCTCAACCCGCTCGAAGTGCGAGCCCAGAGGAACCTCTCATGCTTTAAATTGCAGGCGTTGGGTCGTTTGTGTCGCTATTGGCAAAGGTGAACACTACAGGAAGTGGGTGGCGGAGGGCAAGGCTTGCTGGGGACAGTGTACAGACATCTAGGTCAGAAGCCTGTGGAGCTGGAGGTCAGGAGGAGTTTGGGGTGTCTCGTGGCAGCAGGGGGATGCTAAAGCAGAGGCCCAGCAGGCAGGAAGGCACCCCGAATGCTTCTTCAGGGCGGTGACCCTTAGGCAAGTTGGTGGGTGCTTCTGTGGGGGACGGGGCAACAGTGACCAGAGGGGCTGAGGGGAGCATTTGGGGCCGAAGAATGAGAACGGGGTGCGGACAGACTAGGCCACCGCAATCAATTTCAGGAAAACGATGCAATTGCATTTGAAGCACCTTAGATCTGTAAGAACGGCAGTTCACAGGGTAAACAGTCATGCTCTGCAGAGAGGCTTTCATGACTCCAAGATTTCAGAAATGTAGAGGAGCCCTGCTAGGCACAGCAAAGCTGAACCTCTTGTTTGTTTTTTGGTGGTACCGGAGCTCAAACTCAGGACCTTGCGCCTGCCAGGCAGATGCTTATGCCGCTGAGCTCTATCCCCAGCCATAGCTGTGTCTCTTGTAAAAGACGGCAGACAATTTGTGTCTTCAAAAGTTCAGGCTAAGATAATTAATCAGTACTAAAACTATTTATAGTTATAGAAACAGAATCAAATTATGTTGCTGTGGCTCAGTCTGTGTTTGAAGTTACAAAGTCCAGCGAAGCTCCTCATTTAAGGCACTCTAATTCCCCATGAAATCGAAGTGATTTACAGTAGGGAAGGGTCAAAATAGGGATTATGATTTACAGTCATGATGGGTGACTCAAATATACAGACCCAGAAAAAGTGATTTTTTCTCTTACTATGTCATTTTATTAATTTAAAAATTCCTTAGTATGAGACAAAGACATTATGTTTTTTCTCAACCTATAATTTTACTAATGCATGCTAGGACCCAATGCAAAAAATCTATTGTTTTGCTTTTATTCTCCAAAAGACATAATTTCATAGTTAAACCATGCATATATTAGCTTAGATTTTATATTGTGCATACAAGTATATATTGGTTTAATGTTAGTTTCATATCGAGCATTTAATTTATTTAAGTTAACATATTTTCTTTCTGTGTAAAATTTTGGGTCCCAACATTAAAATCATATCACTTAAATGCAACTGGATATCTTTAATTCTCCCTGTGAATATTCTACTGTCTCTGTCTTCTCCCTTTGATCTTATCATATTGAAGCGTGTCTATTACAGTGTTAAGTAAATGAGGACATACACCGCACTTTTGTGTGTGTGTGTGTGGTACTGGGCATTGAACTCGGCATCTTGCTCTTGCCAGGCAGACACTGAGCTACATCCTTCACTCTTTTTTTGGTCTGTTTGTTTGTTTCTAATATTCTTTTAAACGAGTTTATTATAAACCAATTTCATAGGTCACAAGGAAATAAAAGGACTCTATTCAGCCTCACAGGAAACAGGTAGAGGAGGGTCTCCAGGAGTCTAGGGCCTTGGTGGGCGCGTTCCTGGGGGAGGGGACCCTGTGATGGAAACCAGACAATCCGGTGAGACTCCACAAACAACAGCATAACAAACGGGTTTGTGGCAATGTGGCCCTGGGGAATCGGGCCCACGCTTCCGTGGAGCTTCTTCCATAACACTGGCCAAGATCAAAGAAGGCCTCGCATACCTGGGGGAGCAGGGCACATCCTTGGAAGGGGCATGTCCTTAGAAGTCCCTCATCCAGGAGGCATCCCCACTGGGGGACCCGTGAGTGGCCACATGCCAGGAGAAGGGCCCACCATTCTTGGAGGGGTGCCCCTCGGCCCATAGGTGGAGGAGGACCCCCATCCACAGCCCAGGGGGTCCTGGGTTGGGGCCCCTGCAGCCCCTTCCTCGTGGGGTCATCACCTGTTGGTATGGCCCCCCAACTCCACGGACTGGCCCAGCAGGTCCTTGCAGCTGCTCAGATGGCTCGGGTACTCACCGGATTCACCTCCTCAGAGGCCTACACAAGGCCAGCAGCCCTTCTGCCCTGTTTGTTTTTGTAAAATCGAATGCAAAATGGTAAAAAAACAAACAGATCAACATTAGAACTGATACAGGATTTCACTAAATGAAAAAAAATAGAAATTCAATCATGGTTGTTGTATTGCACAATGTTATCTTCAGATCAGTTGTTGGGAGTACCAGATATAAATACACGAAATTGGTAGAGAAAATAGAAATAAAAGAAATAAAAAGGAGAAGAAAAAACACTGAGCAATCCCTGGTTTCAATAGCCCAGCGGAAATGCGCAGCACAGTTATGCAAGTGGCCCTGGAGATCCTTGTCCCTTATTTCTTTTGTCCTTCTCCTTATCCCAGTTTGCCTCATCCCTTCCCTCTGAACAGATTCTTGTTAGCATAAATCATATAGTTTTACACATACGTTTTAAAATGTATGTATATAAAATTTGTCTGGGACCATGCATTAGCCCAGGGGCACAGCACCAACTGGGCAAACACAGGATCATGAGCTTGACCCCAGTACAAAAAAGAAAAGAAACGAATGTAAAATCTACCTTGATCTTTTCTATAACCATTCACAAAGATGCAGCTATACATACTCACTAACTCAAGGCCCCAACCTAATTCCCAAGAGGGAGAGACCCTGTCCAGTGTTCGTACCACACCGGATTGATACGTGACTCACTTTCTCACTTAGTACAGCATTCGATCAACTGTACCTGAGCAGTGGTGTTTGCAATTTCATGGGCTGATCATAGTTTTGTCCCACCTCAGTGAGTTCTCAAGTTAACACCTTAGTCCCGCCTACCACATGATTTTACTCCATAAAAGTTCCTGGAAGAGACAGCTTCCCGGGACAACCCATTTGGGAGGCCCCCTTTCTGTTCCTCTCTCTGAAAGAAGCTCTCTTTCCTCCAATAAATGTGTTCCACTCCTCACCTCCAGTTTCTGCTAAAATCCACTCTTTGGATTTGGAGAACACAAACCCACCTCAGGTGCCTTTCAGGTGGGGAGATGCAGTCCCTGTGTAGTCCCTGTGACCGGTGACGGCTTCTGAACACCTCACTGCACTGCCAAAATGACCTTGGCCCTGGCTGACGATATAGACGAGTGTCTCAGATGAAGATGACGTCATGCACTGAAATAATGAGCATTATACTAACATAAACAATAAAATAGTTTGCTGTATCTCACACCACAGACTTACAGTTCTTCTTAGGCTGCCTCTGTGGATGTTCTATGTGTGTGTGTGTGTGTGTGCATATGTGTGTATGTGTGTGTGTGTGTGTGCACCTCGACAGAATCACACATAAATGGATGGATCCAGTTATAGCTACCATTTCAGAAAGACAAAAACAAAAACAAAAAGCTACTGGACAAAACTTTGATTCTTGAGCTTATAAACTTTACAGGGCTGGGGATACCCCAGAGCAGCACAGTGCCTGCCTGGTGATTATGAGGCCCTGAGTGCAACTCTCATTACAAAGACAAAACAAAACAAACAAAAAAAACAAAGAATGTTATAAATTATTACTCAAATAGTTCTCAGAAACGTTCAACAGTTCTTTTGAAGTTTGAATTTCCCCATAGTTCTTTCATCTGAGCCGTGGTACCCTGCTTATTTAGCCAAAATTGTCTTTATCCCATTGAATGAAATGATAATAGCACTTTGCTTTCAACTTTCAAATACTAAGCAGATTCCAGATGTTCAAAAGACATGGTAAATAGTATTTCCATCAAATCAGCTAATAAATTAATACACAGGGAAAAGTGGGGAAAAAAATCTGTGTGAAACACATGGAAGAAACTTGCCCTTTTAATTATGTTTCTGTTTCAAAATACATATTTTCATTTTGGAATATCACAGTCCCCAAAATTATGTGCCTGAGTTAATTCAGCTTTGCTCACTACTGTAAAATGATTTGAGATACACTAAAAGAATATCATGCATACTAAATCATAAGTTAACTTTAAATAACAACATAGTTTGAAATGTTATGCTGTAGTAAATGTAACATTAATCATTTTGTAAAAATATTTATGAACAATTTATCTAACAATCATCACTCTGAAAATTAAACATTGAATCTTCACATGTATTCCTAGGAATGGTTGTCACTCTGTCCTCTGTACCAGGGAGTAAACTGAGGCAAGGGGAATTTAAATCTAATGTTGCTTATGCATTATACTCAAATGCAATATTTTATAGGCTGCCTTTATGGCCTGTATGGTTTGATGGCCGATTTTTTCTTATACTAACACTGAGACATTTCTTTCTTTAAAGGGCCAGTTTAACTGAATAAATTTTCAAAATGTATTATATAAATTTCAAAATACAAGGGAAAATGTACCATCGCATGTTTAATAAAAGCTTAAGATAACATACCGCTTTCCATCTTTGCCATAGCTTGTCTGCCTCTCCAGCTATGTTTCAGTTTATCTATCATCTGTCACCTCACCTGTTATTCATGCAATCTGTGCTAAAGTTAAGCAATTCTGAGATAAAAGTTTTCATTATCAGCAAGGAACAGTTGTTTCTCTGGATATCTTTAGAGAGATAGGTAGGGAAATTGAAGTCTTCGAATTCTTCAGAATTTGAGGTTTACTAAGCTCTTAATTTTAAATGTCATGCTGTTACTATGTGCTTGTACGTACAATACAGGGAAAACTTTTGTTTTTAATCATAGCACAACTGTGTGAGCTTTCCATAAACGAGGTACCAAACTAAGCTACCTAAAGGGGACTAACAGTTTTGAGGTTTTCAATTTGTGGTTCATTGACTACTTTGCTTTTCAAAACAGTACTGTTGGAGGCAGCTGAGTTAGACAGAAATATTACAGGTAGTGAGGCAGGGTTAGACCACCAAGGACATGGTGGGCAGAGCAAAACACCTCAGAGCTGTGAGAGAGACAGTCTCTCCTGTGGGCCAGACCTCAAGACAAAAGGTCAAACAAATGCAGACCTCTCTAAATACGTGCATCTGGAATTGCTACTGTAAATAGGCCTCACACCTTGAGGGAGGCAGGAAGAACTGCTGACCCAGTCCTCTATAAGAAGAGCCCCTGTTCTCTATTCCTGCCCACTTACTAGAAGACTGGCTTCCCAATTTGGTCCTGGCTTTAATCAACTGTACCTGAGCAGTTGTGCTTGTAATCTCCTTGGGTGGTCATAGCTATGTCCCACCTCATGTGTGAGTTCCCGTGTTCTCCACCTTGGACACACCTTACTCTATGGTCCCACTCAGGTCCCCTTCTGTCCCCCTCTTGGACGGAAGCTTTCTTACCCATAATAAATATATTCTTGTCTTCACTTCCATTGTTCCTAGAATTCCTTTTATGGTTAGACAGCATACAAATTCAGGCTGAGTTTCAGGTTTAGTGTTTGAGTCTCCAATATTAAAATAATGAATCAAACCTTATGCTTCCAAAGAGACATGTTCTTTTCATTGTGGAAAATGCATAGTCTATGTATAAAGTCATCCAAGTCCTAAAATTTCCATCCGAACTTAAAGTCCAAGTACAAAGCTTCCTTCTATCAGGTTAATAGTCTCTCTTAGCTGCTGCTGGCTGATCCGCCCCCGTTTCCCAAAGGAGTGGGAGGCTTGAATATGTCAGGTCAATGGGATGACTTAGGGCCCCAGGAGCACTCTAATCCTCTCATGGATATATTCTGGGGTTTACAGCCAGCCAGTATTTATTAGCTTTTCAAACCAAAAAGGTGGGCTAATGAAGAAAATGAAGTAGTCTGGACAGGACTCGGGAGCCCTTTCAAGGACTTCTTCATTATGTTAATTTAGGAGAACTATTTTAGGTGCAGAAGGGCCTTTGCCTTGAAGTGAGACGCCTCCCACTACAGTCTTCATGTAGCTAGTCTAGGTTGGAGCCAGGAGGCCTTAACAGTGGCCTTGTCTTGGTCTTTTAAGGTCTCAGGGGACCAGTGACACACACAGATTCATATATTTTGTGTCTGTTGTCTTGCGCCTTCAGCAAAATAACAAGGAAGCATGAAACACTCATTGGTTAATATCAACAGTGCTTAGAGTCCCTTTGACATAAGGGAATGACACTCCCATCGTAAAAGATATCTGGAATAATTTTGTGTTCTCTAAAGCCAAAGAATGAATTTTAAGAACAATGGAGGTTAAGAGCAGACTATATTTATTAGGGAAAAGAAGGCTTCCACTCAAGAGAGGCACAGAAGGGGACCTGGGTGGGTTTCTCAGGAAGCTGGCTTCTTTAGAGATTTTTATAGAGCACAACCAAGAGGTAAGGTAGGTCTAAGGTAGAAAACATGGGAACTCTCTAGGTGGGCATGAGATGGGCCAAAATTACGGTTGACCAATAAGTTTACAAGCACAGTCACTCAGGTAGACTTAATTAAATCCAGGACTAAACGGGGAAGCTAGTCACGTAGCAAGCAGGCATGAATACAGGCCTATTTAAAATATCAATCCCGGACACTTACCTTTAGGGAGGTGTGTGTTTGTTTGCTCTTTTGTCTTGAGGTCTGGCCCATTTCTATGGAAGCGTCAAGCTCGCTTGCCTTCCCTACCGAGTCGCTTTGCAGGCCCAGCCCTCCCTGACTGTCCATGGTGTTTCTATCTAATCCAGCTGCCTACAACAGCTTCACAGTTGTTTCCATCATCCTTTGACACTGAAAGCAAACTCTAAGCTTAAACGCTGTAAGAAGAAAAAAGGGAAAGGAAACACTTGCAACATACGAGGGCACAGGGTGCCTCATACCAAAAGGAAGAGACAACAGACCAATTCCAGGTACACATGGCTGTGTCACGTGCAACGAAGGGA
>PVKN010009540.1:0-23682 GCA_004027915.1 Capromys pilorides
GATCAGCATGCTCCAGGAGCTTGGGAGACAAGCTACAGTGAAACACTGAGGAGCCCAGGCCCACTTATAACCACCGTGAGAACAGAGAGGGTCTGCAGCCTCGGCCAGCTTCCGCGTGCTCCAGGGCAGCACTGCACCCCATGGTGCCCTGTGGGTTTACAAGTCTGTACATTCACTTCATCAGCAACGTCACAGGGACCAAAGCTGGTGGCTTGGGTCTCCCATGAGAGGACATCGCGCTCCGGAAACTATTTCTGCTTCCATTTCCATATTCTTCTGAAAACAAAGCAGAAGTCTGGGGCCAGGTAGTGATCTTCTAGGGAAAGACCAAGACCAGCGTAACCCCAAGAACTCTGACCCTTTGCCGTACAAAACACAGCTTTCACCACTGATGATGTTTGGTTTGGGAGAGGCCGACTCTCCGTCATGGCTGAGAGAGCCCAGATACTCAGCATGAATGCACCCCGGCTGCACAGCTGCCGTCTTCTGCAGCTCTCTGGGGGTCACTGACTGGAAACACACTGGGGTACAGCTGAATGCTTCAAGGAAAGAACGCCGCAGAGCCGAACAGAAAGAGGCCCCGGCGGTCAGCTCGTAGTCCACGCTCCGGGCTTTCTGCAGGGAGCCCCGCAGCAGCTGGAGGTCTTTGGGCCGGTTGTAGGCCCGGATGGCTGGCGCCAGCTCCCGGGGACCCAGGTGCCAGCCTTTCTGACACTCCTCAGCGTGGAGTCAGAGCTCCACTGGTGCACCGGGGACCGCGCAGCATCACCTCTGTCTTCTCCATTCAGGGCCCCAGGTCCCAGGGGAAGTCCAGCCATGGAGTGCCGGGAGGCAGTAGGATCACAAGTTTAAATACAGCCTTGAGAGTTTAGCCTCTTGAGAACGATCTGTCTCAAAATAAAAAGCGGAAAAGGGCAGCTCGGGGGAAAAGCTCTGTGTTACATCCCAAAATGAAATAAAATAATGCAAAATGGGGCTGAGGTAGTGGTTGACCGACTGTGTGAACTGGAGAAGTTGAGAAGCTTGACTGGATTCGCTCAGCACTTCCACGCCCCAGGGTGTAGAAGAGCCACCCTAGAATCACCCACCAGCTAAAGGATGTGAAAGGGAACTGAGGGAGGACGGAGGAGCCCCGGCCGTAGTCTCCTGGCCTCCAGCGCAGACGCTTTGGCCTCCGCCTTGGACCCTTCAGCCTTCTGGTGTGGACCCTTCCGCCTCCTGATACAGACTTGCGCAGAATGCTGCAGTGCGCTCCAGACCCTGGGGGGCTGAGTCCCCCGGTCTCCAGTGTGCAGACGCCCCTGTGCGCTTCCTGGCCCCACTCTGCGGCCGCCTGTCGTAAGCCAGTCCTGTAGTTCCCTGTCCAGTTGTGCATCTTGTGTTTCATCTGTTTCTCTAGCATAACCCTGACGGGTACAGCTGGGGTTGTAACAAAGTGGTGACCGTTTCTAGTCTGCGAGACCCGGGGTCTCATCCCCAGGACTGCATGTGATACTGGAGATGTAAAATCCTAACAAGAGAGGGCTGTGGCTACATCTGGAATTTTCCCCACCTTTCTCTCTATCCTCCTCCCTCTTCTGTTCTGTTGGCAACGGCTGAAGCTGGAAATTGGTCAGATGTGTGCGGGCAGACCAAAGCCACAGTGCCAAAGCAGCCAAGCTACCTTAGTCTTGAAACAAGCATCCTGCCGGCCTTGTGTGATGTGACACTAACTCGGCAAAGGTATAAAAAAAATGCCCCTACTGTTGTCCTGGGGGTCGTCGGCCAGCCAGGCATGGGCCACCACCTGACCCAGCTCTCGTCTATATTTTCCTCATCCCTGCATCATTTCTCCCTGGGGTACTTGAGACACCAAAGAGTCCCTGCCCCAACCCATCTCTGCCTCCCTGCTCTGCCCTCTCTCTTTTCTGAGCCCCTGCCCACTGGTCAGATTTCTCTGTCCCCAAGTCTGAGGCTCCATTTGCTGATTTTTCACCTCTGACCCCTGACCTCTGACCTTTCCTTTTTTCTCAGCCCTGACCTCTGATCTCCCTTTCTGTCTCAGCTGTCATCACCCTGGGGATGTCTCTGCTCACCTTTGCACTCCCACAAGTCATTGTTCACTTAACTGTCTCCATGGCCTGCAACACATGTTCCTACATGTGTGGCAAGATGGTGATGTGTTTGGTGACCACAGAGAAGCAGATTGAGCGGTGTCGGCACTACTTCCGGGGTCAGAGGTCAGGTACTTTGGCAGCTGTGAGCCAGGGGTTGGGAGAAGTGCCCACAATTACAGTCTCCCAAACTAGGGAGAATTTGGAGGAAGCATATACATTACAGTTAGACAGGAAGAAGACTGTCTGCATTCTAACCAGGAACGCGCGTCTGTCACCTAGCACTCTGGGAAGCTGAGCCCAGCCCGGGCAACTTAAGAAGATGGTGTCCTAAAATATAAAATAGAAAACGGTCCGGGAGGACAGCTCAGCGCGAAGGCCTAGATTCAGTCTCCAGAATGGGAAAGAAGTCTGGGCTCACGAGCTTCCTCACGCTTTGCTCTCTGTTGCATACTGTCCGTATGGACCCCGCCTTCTGTGCTTCCCTGGGTTCATTTTGTCTTTCTGCCTCCTGAAGCCTTCTTGGCTGTGGTTCCTCCTTATCAGTGAAGGTGCCCGAGGCTGTGGCAGTGCACAGAGAACCCCTTGGGCTGTGTTTTGTGGGGGTTGGCACGTAGCCATTCCTCTTCACGGCACTGTGGAGAGTTTGTGCCCCCACTCCCACAGCCCACTATTTCAGGCACTCACCGTAAGCCACACATGTTTTGACCCTAGCACTCTGCCGGTCCCAGGAGGGGAGACAGCAAGCTTGTCGGAACAAATAGATGTATCCGAGAGTCACCTGGGCTGACCACAGGGCCCAGGCTTGGGGCTCTGCTTTGCACTTCAGGGAGTCAAGGGAGTTCCCCCAAATCTCATTTAAAAATACAGCCACAGAAGCTGTGGGCTGCACAGAGAGGCTGCCTGGAAGCATGGTCTACATTTTGAGAGTTTTGTTTTGATCACCCTATTGCCATGTTAATGTATGCGCTCAGAGCAATAGGATGGAGAGGTTTAGAAGGCAGATAACAAACGGGCAGAGACAATTTTTAACTTTTTTTTTGCGGAGGGGGAGGCACATTTTAGGTATGCAATACTGGTTACACTGACCACAGCGGGTTTGTACCTCTAGATGATAGATCTTGTTTTTCTGAGATGTTGGCAACGGCTGCAGTTAATTGAGGGAGAGGAGAGACTGGCTTCGAGGTCATCCTGCACTTCTGAGTCTGAACACGGGGATTTGGATCTCTGAGAGGATTCACAACAGATGTATTGTCTAACTTTTAAATTTTAGGGTGGGAGTTCAAACCCAGAGCCATCACACTGAGCTAGATGCCAGCCTGCCTCTCTCTCTCTCTCTCTCTCTCTCTCTCTCTCTCTCTTTCTCTCTCTCTCTCTCTCCCCTAGCCATGTCTTTCGCGGTCGTCACAGTAAGCACAGGATGTTGCCTGAAGGTTGAGCTCTTAGGGACCCGAGGTTGAGAATTTCACTTCCGCATCCCATGGGCTCTGGGATGAGCTGCGGGAACTTGCCCAACCAACTCCCTCACGTTGCCAACAGCAGAGCTACTGAGCTGTAGGAGCCTGAAGACTGACTCCCAGGACCCTGTGGGTGCGGCTTGAGCTGCTGAGAATCAGAGGGGAGGCATCTTGCTAGGGCGGCACAGCTCTGGTTGGCATCACTGTCAGAGCTTAGGGGAGTCACACAGGGGCTCCAAACACCTGCCCAGAGCCACCCTTGAGTCCTGCCCCTGAGTGACCACTAATCCGCTCCTCTGAGACTCTCAAAATCCCCACGTACCACACAGTGTGTTGGTGGCTTTTACACAGTTACTTTGCCCCTCTGTGCTCAGTTCTGCGAAAGGGACAGAACCGAGAAGCCTAACATAAGGTGGCAGTTGAGCCCTGGGACGCTTAGAGGTCCTGGAGTGCCCTGTACTTTTTGAAAAGAAGCATCGCGCTTTCCTCTCTGTAGCTGCCTCACGGCGCCCCAGCGAGTGCTCCAAATGGCTCCCAGCTGTACGCATCTGTGCTCCTTTACCTCACAAAGCACCTAGGGCAGGTGCTCTAGTGTCCTATGGCCGTGGACACGGAATGTCCTTCAAGGCTCCTGTGTTACAGGGCTGACCCTGGTGTGGAGCTATTGAGTGGTGATAGGTCGTTGAATGGGCGGGGCCTGTGGAGGTCCTCAGGGCATCGGAGCCATATTCTGGGGGGCGGGGGGAGGCTGAGACTCTGTCCTTCCGCTGTCTCTCCTTTGCTTCCTGGATGTGATGAGCAGCTCTGGCCCCTCACAAGATTCCCCTGCGAGGTGTGGCCTTGCCACAAGCTCAAAGCCCTGGGACCAATGGGTCCTAGACTGGGATCTTTAAAATTGTGAGATTAAGTGAAAGCTTTTCTTTTATTTCTTCCTCCTCTCCCTCCTTTTTTGTTACTAGAATGAGAACTCGGGGCCATCTCATGGAGCTGCATTCTCCACTCCTTTTGTTAGCTTTTAACTTGAGACAGTCTCTCTAAGTTGCCCAGGAGCCTAGAAGGGGCTACAACTCTTCAGTTCTCTGCCTCAGCCTCCCAGAGTGCTAGCGCTACAATCATGCTCGGCCATCCCAGGGGAGAGAGAGAGAGAGAGAGAGAGAGAGAGAGAGAGAGAGAGAGAGAGAGAGGGAGAGAGTTTTCTGAGGCAGTCAGGATGTTAGCTGCTTCTGCTTAAAAAGTAAGCGACTTCACATTTGCCTATAGATGTCCAACAAATACAGAAAGCAGGATGGAGTTTGCTGTCTCTGCGTTTATTCTGTATCTGTCTCCTTGTTGCCTTAAAAGTTGGGGACAGACCTTCACTCAGCTGTAAGAGAAGTTAATCACGAACTGAGTGCCTCTCAAAAACCACCAACGCGAGGTTTATTCACCCAAATTTACCCAGCCTCTTTCCCTCACTTTCAAAACAGAGTACACTGAGAGAAGTTGGCAGAGATTTCAGCGACCAGAATTTACCCCATGGAAGGGGCACCTCTAGACGTTTCCAGCCACTGCCCTAGATCTGTAAGTATCTCGGATTCTAGCAGAATCTCCCCAAAACTGAGACTGGCCCCCCAAAGCAGGAACATGGGAGCCAAATTGCCACGAGCCTTCAAGCCATGAGGATTTCTCTAGAACTACAAAACCAGGGCTAGATAGGGACCAACCAGCTTGAAAGTTCAAGCTCTATTGGACAGTCATGGCGGTATGCTTCTGTCAGCCGGGCTCTGTGGGAGGCTGAGGCAGGAGTACAGCAGTGTGAGCCTGTGTGACACAGGAAGGCTCTATCTCAAAAAAAAATTCACTTGGGGTGTACACATACAAGCCTCTAATTTCAATCCCCAGCATTGAAAAAACAAAGCAAAGCAAAAATTGCTTAAACAATGTTTTGCAAAAGGTGGTCACGAGGCAGGAGATAAGGGCCTGGCCAGCCAGCTGGGTGAGTGGGCACAGCCTGTCAACTAGAGAGACCCAGGATTTGTGTGGCCAAGCCCTGCTCAAGGTACCAACTGGAGAACTGCGTTTTTAATTATAGTTCAAAATCAAGCAGGTAGGGGGCTGGCCAAATAGCTCAGAGGATTAAAGCATCTGCAAGCAGGTGCAGGGGCCTGCCATGCCGGCCCCACCCCTGGGGCACACTGAGATAGCAGTTGAGACTGGGTGTGGTGGCACATGCCTGTAATTCCAGCTCTTGGGAGGCTTTAAGCAGGCAGATCACTATGAGTCCGATCTAATAGTGAGACCCTGAACACCCAGTAGACCCTTCCCTAAAATTTAAAAAAAAAAAAAAAGTCAAGCAGGTTTTGATAGGATGGCCTAGATATGAGCCTAGAATGAAAGATAAAAAAAAAAAAAAAATGCCCACAGCCCGCGGCCACTGTAAGATCTCTCGGTGGCCAGCTCTCACTCTACAGAACACAATTCTTTTCCTGCCTTAAATAAATGAAAAGCTTCACCCTCCTTTTGTGTGTGTCTTGTCCTGTTCTTTGTTCAGGAGGACTAGAACCTGGCGAGGATCTCTAGAGCTCCCAGAATCGCAGTGTCTAGGCACAGCTGGGGATGGGTGTTGATTGAGGGCCTGAGATTCAGCCTTACTACCCAGCACACATACACGCTCAAGCTTCATTGGGGGCAGTGTGGTTTTCCTTGACTGGTTTCCCTCCTTGCCCATCTGCCGCTGCAGCAGCTCCCCTCCTGTCCTCAACGTTAGTCCCCTTGTTAGCGGGTGAGCTTGATTTGGGCCAAGACTGTTTTCCTTTCCACATTGCCTTTCTCTCCACCCAAGGCGCCTGTCCGCTTTCTCCTACTCTTGAGCGAAACCCTTTGCAAGTTCGTGCTGTTGCTGGTGACCCCTGGGTACCAGGGCCTCGCGCTGGGAAAGGGCAGCCCAGTGTCAGCGAGGCGACTCCCTACTCTCTTTGCCTGGGTCCCTGGGGGTTCCCCTTGTGAGTCACACAAAAAACAGAGAAGGTGACAATGTACAGCAGACTCCTCCAGCTATTTATTTTCTGTGGCCCTAGCTCAAGGCCATATGGCAGGATGGGGTTTTCTCTCTTGCTGTTAATCTTATACCACAAGGGCCTATGCTTGTCATTATGCAAATGAACCTGCTTGGGCTACAGCTCTTCTGCTCAGGGGACAAGCCCAGACATGACCAGGCTTTCTTAAGCTTCAGGAGCTGTTGTGTATGAGTGTGTGGTGTTATGGATTGAATCTCCAGGCACTTCACCGCGCCCTGCCCCCTCCCCCCCACCTCCCTGCAGAACTTGCTCTCGACACTTCAGAGCCTTGGTCCCTCTGTTCACACGGTAGACTGTTCGATTTTTCAGCTCAATAAAGAGACAGGAAAGATAAAAGAGGCCTTTATTGAGGGAATGAAGAAGTCCACAGGAAAGGAGAGATGTGGAGCTTCTGAGGGCCTGGCCAGGGAAACAAAGGTGGAGGTGGGCGGGGCTCAGGGGGCAGTCTACATGACATAGCAGATAGTGATGGGGCAGGAGGCGAGAACAAAGAAACAGGATATTATGAAACGGAAGTAGGAAGTTGTAACTGGACCAGGGAACTATGGGTATAATTATGGGTTTCTCTCTCCGTTAATAAAAATTCTGCTAAGTCATCATGGTGGCAAGCCAATGTGCCGTGGGCCGTTGGAGGCCGTGTGTTGTGCTCCACCTTCCTCCTCCCTGGAATTAGGAGGTCTGCTCAGGCCTTGTCAAGGGTGCACCAGCCTCACCAGGGTGCGGCTGAGGAGGAGGAGCAACCTCTCTGCATCACCTCATCTCCACAGCACACAGGAAGGGGAATTTCTTCAAGTCAGCACTGCCAACTCAGCAGAAGACCAGAAGCCCCTAAGAACGTGTGAACCGCACTCTCCCTAGAGAGCCCTGGATCCATCCATTCATCAGAATTTGGGGGAAAGTATGCTGCGGGCTGTTAAGGACTCACGGGGGACATAATGTGAACAAATCCACATCGTTGGCCCCCACCCCTCCCCTTCCCCCTGCTAGGAGGCTGAGCACGGAGGATCCCACAGTTAAGCCCGGCCTGGGCGACTTAGTGGCTTAATGTGAGTCTGTCTCACAATAAAAAATAAAAAGGGCATAGTTCAGGGGTGTAGTTCAGTGCAAATTTCAACCCTTGACTCTGACACACTCACTGTCTCAGTTACTTGCCTCTCATTGCTGAGACAAAATGCAAGATACCCAAAGCAACGGAGGAAAAGCTTGCTTAGCTCATCTTTTGGAGATGTTGCAGTCCGATATTGGATGGCTCCGAGGCCAGGCGGCACGTGGTAGAGGAGCAACAGCTTGTGGTGGATTGATGTCAACAAAATCAAGCAGACCATGTGAGGGGAGCCTCTTTCTGCCCCTTCTATTGCATCTAATCCACCGGGACTAGGGCAGTGCCAATCGAAGCAGTAGACTGACCCAGCAATGCCCTGCAAATCGCTCACTCTCGATTCAGTCACCTCCTAAGAAAAAGTCCTATGACCTCATGAGGCTCCGGGGGGACAAGGGCACCCCTGGCTCCCCAAACATACATGCACTTATGCAAAGGGAATTTAATCCATCTCCACAAGATGTCAAAACCCTAAGTTTCATCATGGCTGAAAAGCCAGAGTCCAAGATCCCTGACGGTAAAGGTAAACGCTTAGCTATGAGCTCCCGTAGAAATGAAAAGGAAGTGAAACACTTCCACAGGCAATGGCACGAGGTGGAAATTTCCATTCTGAAAGTTACAAACGGGATATAAAGGAATGGGGCAAGAGCAAGTGCAACACCCAGTAGAGCAAACATTACGTACTGTAGCTCTGTGTGTGGCACCCAGAGCAATCTGTGGCAAGCTGTAAACTCCAAGGGCTCTGTGGTGGATGCCAGCTGGGGACCATCTTGTGCCACCCAGCTGAACTGAACCAGCATGGGGCTGGATGTGGGAGGCCCGCCGAGGGTTGTTGCCAGCAGTGTAAGAGGCTGTTAGGGAGGCTATTTGGTGAAACTGTTTGGGAGCTGCTGGAAGCTTCTAGTTCTCTCGGGCTGTTCTGCCGGGGAAGCTCGTCATGGTGCCTGTCCTGATGAACTTGGTTGCTCTTGTTGGGCGAGGAGCTGGGGGCCTCACTGTTGCTGAGGGTGGCTATGGCTCACTCAGGGGGAGCTCTGGTCCTCACCGTGGACATCGCTTCTTGGCTCTGAAGGAGAAGGCACCGTCCAGCTCAGCTTGCAGGAGAAGCTTGTTGCCTTGACTTTCCTGATGCGAACTCAGCAATCCTCTTCATCAGAGGAGCTCGGGACCGCGTTGGCGATGAGGTTGCCTGTGGTATTTCTTGGGGGAGCTCTGGTTCTTCCTTTAAGCTGCGCTTCCCGGCTCCGCATCGGATTCCTCAGTCTGCTAGCACAGGTCATTCCTCCCACTGGCGCAGATCTGTGAAACAGGCCCCCACGAGGCATTGTCCTGGGCCCTAGGCCTCCTATTGGACTTGAGGGAGGCATTGTTAGGAGCTCTGGGTTTTCAGCTGTGCTAAATGCAGGATATTATTGTGGGACCCAGGCTCTCAGCTGGATGCTTTGGTCTTTATAGTGTGTGGACAGATAACCTACACTCTCTGTATGTGCTTCCTTGAGTGATTCGATTATAAAATAATCTTATAAAATGTGTCCTCTGGAGCCCGCCCTGCTGCCACCCCTCACCCTTGGCAGTGCTCATCTGAGCTGCAACCGCCTCTCCTACCATCACAGAAAGCAGGCAGTCCCAGGACAGCTAAGGGGTCCTGGTGAGCCCTGCTCTACACCCCCGACACTTGCTGGAGCTCAGCTGAGCTGTGACCACCTCTCCCACCACTGCCGTCGATGTAGCCTTGCTGAGCTGCTGCTGCTGCCTGTCGCATTAGTAGTGGGAGCCTTGGTGAGCCCTGCCCTTTGCCCCCACCCCACCATCCAGAGAACCTGTGGAGGTGTGGCTTGCCTCCCTCACCAGGGTGGAAGCCACGCTGAGCCCCACAGTGGGAGCTTTGGGGAGCGGTGCGCCGCCCTTCCGCTTTTGTGGAAGCCTTGCTCACCCACATCCCACACTCATCCATTGCTGCACAGTCAGGGTGAACATTGGGCGTTTCAGAAATGTCAAAAGGAAGGAGCAAAAGGCAAACGCAGACCTCCAGCCCGTGTAAAGCAAATCCAGGAGACCAAGTCATAGCAGAACTTGGAGGTCACACCCCTGAAATTTCTGAAATGATCGCAGCTGCAGTAAAGAAACAGCTCCAGGGGCCAGCCAGATGGCTCGGTGTACTAAAGAACCTGCTTAGGCAGAGCTCAGTGGCCAGGGTTTGATTCTTGACACCCCATGCTGGCCCTGCCCCTGGGGTACACTGAGATAGTGATTGAGACTGAGCGTGGTGGTGTGTGCCAGTAATTCCAGTGCTTGGGAAGCTGAAAACAGGAAGGTCACTATGAGTCTGATCTACATAGTGAGACCTTATTCTAAAATACATAGAAAGAAAGAAAGGAAGGAAGGAAGGAAGGAAGGAAGGAAGGAAGAAAGAAAGAAAGAAAGAAAGAAAGAAAGAACGAACTCCATCAGGCTATGGAGGAAATCAGGTCAGAATCTCTCAGGTAAAAAAAGAAATAACAACCGTCATGGAAGAATTGTTTAGTACATCTAAAGAAGACAAAGATAAAACAATAGAGGGGAATAGGAAAATGATGGAAGCATTGAATGAACAATACAGGAAACTACTAGAATGCATGAAATAAACTCAAACAGATATCCAGGACATTAAGAATTCCATTGAGGGGTTGGGGAGATAGCTCTGTGGCACAAGTGCCTTCCTGGCAAGTGCAAGGTCGTGAGTTCAAATCCCGGTCCTGCAACAACAATGACAACAACAAAAGAATTCTATTGAAAGCTGACAAAACCAACTGAATGAAACTGAAGATGGAATTTCAGACCTTGAAGATAGCATTGCAACTAGTGAACATGAAAGGAAAGATCTCTTAAAAAAACAAGGAACCAGGAACTAACAATGCAACAACTGCAAGACAATGCAAAGAAAAATAGTATAAGACTAAGGGGTATCAGTGAAATAGCTGGAGTTAACATAAATGACATAAAAAGACTGCAGAAGTAGTGCCAGAAAATTTCCCAAGCATGGAAAAAATATCACTCATACAGATAAGTGAAGTATGAGAATGTCAGGTTAGCCATAATCAAAATAAATCTATGCCCAGACACATAATAGTCAAGATCCCAGAAATTCAGCAAAAGAACAGAATATTAAAAGCTGTTAGAAGAAACAGATCCCCTATAATGGAAAGCTCATCAGAAACATGGCAGATTTCTCAACACAGGCCAGCAAACCAAGAAGAACTTAGAGTGAGATATTTCAGGTCCTAAAAGAAAATAACTTCCAATCCAGATTGATGAATACTGCAAAACTATCAATCAAATTTAATGGAGAAATGAGATAATTCCATGATGAAGAACAGCTGAAGAAATTCATGACCACTAAACCAACCCTACAAAGCATACTGGTAGATATTTTGGAAAGAGACAAAGATGACTGTTGGAGTCCCTTCCTGGTTCTCATCTCAGCCCAAGAAGTCCAAACTTATATTCCTAACAACCCGCTATTGGAATTCCACCAAGTTAATTCCAATCTACCACTCCCAGCACAACCCACGGCAATAACAAAGACACTAAGACATATTTATACAATTAATGGGGAGCCAAGGGGCCGTAGGTCCAATCATGAAAGCGGCTTCTGGAACCAAGAGAGCGACCCAGGGCTGCACTCGGGCTTTATTTGTTGGAGAAGGGGGAGTGGCTTGCAAAAAGGAATTTTGGGAAGAAGGTGAACACTAAAGGGAATTTTGGGAAGAAAGAGAGCGCAGTGAGCTGGGCTAGGTAGGAGGCCTGCATTCACCTCCGCCATATTTAGAGATTTGTAAAGGAAGTAATTTGCATTATGCTATTGAGATAGCATCTAATATTTTGGTGGTCTGAGGCTTCAGCTCTGGTGTGTAATCTTTCAAGCCCCAGGAAGTCATAGCCTCTATTTCAAGGCTTGATCCCAGCCGACAGCGTGGAGCATTGGCTCTTCGTCCTGTCATCAGGGAAACACGTGTGCCATCTTCAAAAATTACCATCAGCACCTCGGCTAGACCAGTACACACTGCTTAAGGCGAAAGAATAGTGAGAAGTCCTAGCCAGCTCTTTGCATTTCAATAAGAGGGAATAGGGTCAGGCTCAGTCAAAATGGAGACAGTCACTTTTCTTTTAAGGAGAGCTGCTCAGGCAGTCCTCCACAGATGACCACAACTTCAAGAATGAAAATAGGGGGCTTTCAGGTTAGCTCAATGGTTTGAGCGCCTGCATGGGCATTCCCAGTCAGGCAGAGGGGATGGTGGTTCTATTTCCACCCCCACCATTAAGGCAGCCTGAGCCAGCCAAAAAGAAAACAAAAAGAACAAAAATAGAAGAGAATGACCAAACAAAGCAAACAGGCAGAGAAAAACATAGGGATTCTACAGTAGGAAAAAAAAAATGATGCTGTGTACAAGAAACACATGTAGGTCAAAAGGAAATTCACGGACTGAATGTCAAAGGATGGAACACAACACTCCATGTGAAAGGAACCTAGCAAAACAGCAGGGGTAGCTACTGTAATTGCTCACAGTGTCCATTTCAACCCAAGTGTGATTAAGAGAGACAAAGAAAGAAGGGCTTTGTTATGCTTGTGGGTTAGTCACCTCTGTGGCGGAGCTGGAGCCAGGAAGCTGGAAACGCATCCCCAGATGCCACGCCTTCTCCTTGGTTGTCGCCCTGCTGCTGCCTGATTGGTAGATTTGAGCGGCCTTTGAAATAATTGACCAAAATGACAGGCACTTTAAACACGGTTTTAGTATTACACATTGCTATCTGTAATGTAGTTGCTTAGTTCAGAGATATCAGCATAGAGTCAGGGTGAGAATTCTACCCATTCACTGCTATTTTCAAAAACTTGATGGGAGTTTTTAGGACCATTGCCTTAACCATCTTGTTTATATAAATATATGGTTTTGCCCCTACCGTATTTCCTGACTTTTTTCTTTTCTCTCTCTTTGTTGTTTAATCCTTAAATTCTCTCTTTCCATTTAACTGTGCTATACCTTTCAATTTTTATTTCTTCTTTTGAATTCTTACACTAGGGAGACTAGAATATTTACACATGTGGTTCTGGTTTACTTCACTTAATGAATATAACTTCAAGTTGCATCCACTTATCTATGAAGGCTTCGAGTTTATTTTTCTTTATAGCTGAGAAATACTCCATTATATAAAAATACCACATCTTTTTCATCCATTCCTCAGGTGATGGACATTTTGGTGGTTTCTAAGATTTGCCTATCACAAATCGTGCTGCTATAAACATAGGTGCACATAAGCCCAATGTTTTCAGTTCTTTTGGGAAAGTTACCAGAAGGGGGATAACTGGATTGAATGGGATTTCTAGTTCTAGTTTTTTTTAGGAGTCTCCACATTGATTTCCATCATGCCTGCATCTTGTCCTCTGGATAATTACTATGAAGTCAACAATATGCAATGTATTAATTATTGTACCTGTCCTACTAACCTGTTTTGAAACTGTTTCATCTTTTTTCTCTTTAAAATGAATGAAAAATTTTAAAAAAATAATTGAATAATGATGAAAATGGATCCAAAATATCAGGTTACTTCTCTGCTGAAGCAGCAGAAGATTCTTCATGTCACCTTCCAGCAGAGCAGAACAAGTGAAATAATGAAAACCAGAGAGAAGAAAACTTCATTTTGGGACTGTCTTTCTCCTTGGCTACCCCTGGGCCCTGGTCTTTCTGCTTGTTTTAATTATACTGTGTTTATAGATAGTGAAGATCAAAGACATAGAAAAATATGTAAGAGCTGTGTACCAAGAATTTGCCTTGATAGCTGCTATTCTGAAGAGAGAAAAATTTATCAAGTTATTGTCTCATCTCCTTTTTTTTTTCTGGAAGGGTCTACAGGGACAGGGTGTTCAGGGTCTCACTACTAGAATGGACTCATGGTGATTCGCCTGCTTACAGCCTCCCAAGAGCTGAGATTACAGGTGCACACCACCACACCCAGTCTCAATTTCTGTTTCAGCACTCCCCAGGGGCAGGTCTGGCATGGCAGGCCCAGGGATTGAACCCTGAGTCCTTGTGCCCACTTGTAGGTGCTTTAATCCACTGAGCTATTTGGCCAGCCCTATGACAGGAAATTATAAAGATCAGAGCACAAATAAATGCAGTGGAGGTGAAGAAACAATGCAAAGAATTAACAAGTTGAAGAGTTGGTGCTCTGAAACAATAAATAAAATTGATAAAGCCCTAGTCAATCTTATCCAAAAAAGGAAAGAAGACTTCAAATTCATTCAATAAGGAATATAGACACAAGAGAATATAGACCCTAAGGACTACAGGCCCTGTAGAAATTCAGAAGAATATCAATATCTATTTCCAAACTCTTCATTCTCACAGGATGGAAAACAGATAAAATGGACAGATTCCTAGATGCATACAAACTACCAAAGCTGAATCAAGAAAATATAAAAATTCTGAATGACCCAATATCAGTCAATGAAATTGAAAATGTAAGTTAAAATTTACCAACAAAGAAAAGTTCAGAATCTCATGTATTCACAGCTGAATTCAAGAAAGAGAAGATTCAATCTCACTTTTTTCTGAAACACTTCAATGAAATTGAAAGGGAAGCTATTCTCCCCAACTCATTCCTGGAGGCAAATATTACTCTGATACCAAAACTAGAAAAAGATCTAACCAAAAAGAGAACTATAGGCCAATCAAACCAATGAACATAGATGCACAAATCCTCAATTAAATACTAGCAAACAGAATGCAGCAACTCGTAAAATGATTATATATCACGACCAAGTGCGATTCATTCCAGGAATGCAGGGATGGTTCAATATATGCAAATCCACCAATGTAAAACACAACAACAACAGATTCAAAGACAAAAATCATATGACTATCTCAATAGATGCACAAACAGCCTTTGATAAAGTCCAAACTCATTCAAGACAAAAACCCTACAGAAAATTGGAATAGATGATCTTTACCTCAATCTGACTAAAAACAACCTATGACAAACATAATACATAATACTAAGTGGACACAAACTGAAAGCCTTCACTTTAAAATAGGGAACCTGACAAGGATGCCCACTGTCACCACTGCTGTTCAATATAGTTCTGGGAGTGTTAGCCAGAGAAATCGGATAAGAGAGACAAAGAGAATGAGGATTGGAAAGGAAGAAGTGAAATCATCATTTTCAGATGACATGATTTTCTACATAGAAGACCCCAAAAACTCCATCAAGAGATTTGTAGATTTTATAACCAAATTGAGTAATGTAACAGGATGCAAAGTCATAACTCAAAAAGCAGCATTTCTATATATAAAAAACAAACACATCAAGAAAGAAATTAGAGAAATCATGCCTTTGTCAGTAACACCTCCCAAAATGAAATACTTAGGAATAAATATCACAAAGGAAGTAAAATATTCATAGAATTAAAATTATAGTACTCTGAAAAAGAGATCGAAGATTTCAGAAAATGGAAAGATATTCCTTGCTGCTGGATAGGAAGAACCAACATTATAAAGATGGTCATACTTCCAAATATGGAATATATATTCAAATCCCAGTTAAATTACCATTAGAACATCTCACATATCTAAAGAAAACATTCCTAAAATTTGTTTGGAACTAGAAGACACGTAGAATAGCAAAAGAAATCCTGAGCAACAAAGGAAAGACAGGAGCCACCACAATCCCTGACTTGAAATTATACTGCAAAGCTACTGTGATAAGATTAGCATGATACTGGCAAAAAAAAAAAAATAGACCTGAGGATAAATGGAACAGATGAAAAGATGCAGAGGCAACTATGCACTCAGCCATCTTATCTTTGACAAAGGGGCCAGATGTTTTCACTAGAGAAAGCAAGCCTCTTTAACAAATGGTGCTGGAAAAACTGGCATTCCACATGCCAAAAGCTAAAATTAGATGCGTGCCTATCACCATATATACAACTACAGTCAAAATGGATCACCAATTTAAGTGTTAAACACTAAATCTTCTGGAGGAGAAAGTTGGTAGAAATCTTAAGGACACAGGTGTAGGTAGAGTTTATGAACAAAAAAATCAAACTGCATGAGAAATACTTCAAAGAATCAACAACTGGGATTTCATCTTTTTGAAAAGTTTCTGCACATCAAAAGAAGTCACCGTTCTTTTATAATTTCTGGCTTTTTCTAGAGTGTATGAAATATTTCTACAATCTTCACAACATCAGCTTGATAACATCAGGATATTAGTTTGTACATGAAAATCAATGCCCTACTCTACATTTCTAAATAATCAGTGGGCATAGATGCACCCTGTACATAGCTGATGTATTTCCTTATGTTAACTTTGTTTTTCTAAATTATAAATGTGATGTTTACATGGGAGAATGTATTAATTAGTCCACCGTCCTTAATCTTAATCTCAGGCAAAGTCTCTAGACAAGAGCAAAATGCAGACAAGCTTTCTGCCAAGCCACAACACACACTGTCTGGAGTCCAACAGCCAGTGCAGTCCTTCTTCCCAGCAGAAACCTCCCAAGCCTGGTTTTTATTTGCGGGATTTCTATCAGCCTTCTGGTCATCTGATCTCTTCCCACAGTCTCCCGTACAGCACAGCCTAAGGTCTTCCAGCTCTACCTTCACAGCCAGAATCTTGGAATCATTCCAACCTCTCTCACAGGCCATTTCCAAAGGCACCTGAACTGCATGGTCCAGTACAGTCACTGTAATGACCCCACTTCTCTGGTACCAAATTCTGTCTGTAGTTGCTGAGACAAAATACCTGGCACCTAAAATTAAAGGAGGAAAGGTTTATTCAGTTCACTAAAGGTTTATTTAGTTTGTGGAGATCTTAGGCCATAATTATCTGGCTCCAAGGCAAGATTGCACACGGCAGAACAACCACTTATGGTGGCAGAAGATGCCAAAAGCAACAAGAGATAGAGGAGAAACAAGATTCTTTCTGTCCCGTGTGTTGTGTGCAGGTTACCTGCCCTAGAGTGTTTGTCTCACTCACACCCTTAATCCCAGCAGTGGACCACAAATCAGTCACAGGCTCTAGATTCAGTCACCTCTGAAAATCTCACCCTTATACCTGCCTGAGGCTTTGGGGGGATGCTGAAACACGAGCCACTGACACACACCCACCAAAAAATCCATTATCTGTATAGTCAAGATAATTTATCAATAGAGTGCATTCAGTTTTTGGCAGAGAAAGGTACCAAGTAATACAGCTAGAAGAGTCTACCAGGGACACTGTGGAGCCATCCTCAGGACACACAGGTCTCCAGGGCAGCTGCACCTAAGAAGGCACAGAGGCAGAAGCAGCTGCCGGACTCAGACAGAATAACTCGATTACACTGTCACACTGCTTGGGTTACTAGGGCAACCTCTGGCTCTTCATGGTGTTGAAGGATAATTTGAGATGCAAATCTAATGATGGCCATATTTGTACATTAACTGTATGGGTGTTAAAGATTTTCCCAGCCGAGTTCAAGGCATGCACCTATAATCCCAGCACTTTGGGAATCTCGTGCAGCATGATCTCGAGTTTGAACCCAGCCCGTGTGAGCTGTGTGGGCTTAGTGAGACTGTATTACAACATAAAAATTTTAAAAAATGAGTTGGTGATACAGCTCCAATTGCCATACTGAAAAAATAAAGCTCATGTGCATTTAACTAATGAGGGAATCAGTAAGATAATGATAAGGTGGAACAGAATTAATATAGGTTGTCAAGTATATCCTGAAATCAACTTCCTGCTAGGTGGAAGACTCATTCACTATTTTTGAAAGGAGGAAAGATTTATTTTTAGCTCACGCCATCAGAGGCGTCAGTCTGTTATTGATTGGCTCCATTGTTTTTTGTTTGTTTTGTTTTGTTTCTTTTTTGTGGTACCAGGGATTCAACTCAGGACTCTGTGCTTACCAGGCAGGTGCTTATTCTACTGAGCTACCTCCCTGGCACATGGGTCCATTGTTTTGAGGACCCTGCCAAGGCAGAATACTAGGACAGGGTGTATGTGGTGGAGCAAAGCTGCTCATTAAAAAAAACTTCATTAATTCTTACATGCAAATATCTGTAGCAACATTGGTTGTAAAGCCCCGCCCCCCCCCAAAAATCCAAAGGCCCATCAACTGATGGCTAGATAAACAAAATGAGAAATGTACAATGGAATGTGAAATACAATGGAATATTATCCAATAATAAAAAGCAGGAAAAAAATTCCTGTGGATCTGAGGGTAAAACCCAGGGCCTCCTTCATGCTTGGTGTATGCTTCCCACTGAACCCAAACATGGAGATCCTGACACACCCTGCGACATGAATGAGCCTTGCAAATATGTTAGTGATAGAAGTCTAACGCAAGAGACCATAGAGAGCATGACTGAGGCTGTGCGACAGAGCCAGCAGGGGTTCCAAGCCCTCGAGTGCCATAAGGGAACATCGCCAGTGTACATCCCATGGTAGAAGAGGAGGGGCTGTGTTTATGGAAGGTCACAGGAAGACGTGCTTGGGGAAACCTTGCTGACAAAAATGTGGTGTGAGCAGAAAAGCAGTGCTGGGATGGCAGGGAAACAAGAAGCACGAGGCACGCAGGTACGTCAGGGTTTTGGGAACCAAAGGCTGTACGCCCAGCCTGAGTGACTCTCACTGGGTCCCTGGGTAAGACCGAGAGGAGCGACCGGCAAGGTGCTGAGTCATCTCAGGGGCTTTCAGTGAGTAAGAAAGTCCCAGAATTCACTCTGATGAAATCATACGAGATGCAGCCCATGTTTCTGAGCCTTTAATAAGGTTCAAGTGGGGAAAAGGTTACTGAAGCTCTAACTTATTGTGCTATTTCTTGGAACGTCAGAGATTTCCTGAGTTGTTATTACTTTATTTTCTATCTTACTTGGAATAATGGAAGAAGGATTGGCTCTGGGTGCTGTCCAAACTCAAGGGAATGGAAGGGAATGGCCCTCCAGCTCCTGCTGGGCTACCGTCCTGTGCCATTCCACCATTCTACTCTACCTCGGAGCCAGCTCACCATGGGCTGGACTGTCAAAGCAAAACAAAACAAAACAAAATTCTCTCCCCCTTTAGGTTGTGAATGCCAGGAATGCATCCCAGAAACAAAATCTGACTAAGGCATATGGGAATAGGCAAATCTCTACCAACATGAAGTAAATATGTGGTTTCCAAGGTCTGGGAAGAGAGACTGTTGAAAGATTATGAGTGATGAGACCATTCTCAAGTTGATAATGGTGATGGTTGTGCAACTCTGTGACTATATTAAATAGCATGAAAAAGTACACTTTAAATACCATGTGAGCACAAATTGTACCTCAGTCGAGCTACTGAGAAAGGAGTTAGAAAGTGATGGGGGCGACCTGATGGGGGTGGTGCATGCCTGTAATCCCAGCACTCGGGAGGCTGAGACAGGAAGATGGCTGTGACTTTGACTGTGACTGGGATAAGAAGTGAGTTCAAAGACAGCTGGAAAGGCACAGTCAGACCGTGTTTCCAAAAGACAGAGAAAAAGAAAGGCATGGAGGGAAAGGGATTTAGAAGGGGGGAGAGAAAGAAGAAAGAAAGAGAGAGAGAGACAGAGAGAAAGAAAGAAAGAAAGACAGACGGACAGAAAGAAAGAAAGAAAGAAAAAAAGAAAGAAAGAAAGAAAGAAAGAAAGAAAGAAAGAAAGAAAGAAAGAAAGAAAGAAATTGACAAGGACTGAATGTTTGAGCCCAGCTGGTATGACTTAGTGATTAGGAGACCCTTGTCTCAAAATAAAGGAAAGAGAAATGTTGCCAGAGATCTAGGTCAGTGTGAAGATATGAAATTCAATTCCCAGTACTGAAATAAAAACCTTTACATATTTTGTTGTGGCTTGTGTTTAGTTGTTCCCCCAAAGCCTCACGTAAGTCATGGGGCAAACGCAGCTTGAGGAACAGCAAGGGGCTTGAGGGGTGTGGCTAGAGGACTAGGGCAGGGCTTGAGGGGCAGACCAGATTGGTGCAAACCAAACTGGCAGCACATACTCTGCCCCCTGCCCCCCCTCCCCCGGCCAGGGGCCTCCCTTGGAAGTGTGGAGGGGGTCACCCTGGATGTGACAGTGCCCCCACCTCTCCTCCAGACCCTGTAGTGTGGGGCAGCAGTGTCTGTGATTGAGGCTACCCATGATTAAGGCTCCGAGGTCAGCCTGTTTTAAACTATGAAATCTCTAGTAAGTGTGAGCTAAATGAATCTTTCCTTCCTTTATTTTGAGTGTTGGGGATTTGTCCCAGCAATGAGAGAAGAGTAACTAAGGCAGAATTTGGTACCAGAGAAGTGGGCCCATTGCTGTGGCTAAACCTGACCATGTGGATTACAAGTTTTAGAAAATGGCTTATGGGAAGAAATAGGAAAGGTTTGTAGATGTCGCCTGCAAGAGAAACACTGGAACAGCTTTGGCACTTCTGTAGGGAAGCTTCTGGTCAGAGCTCAGACCAGAAGACTGGTAGAAAGCATACCTATAGGGGCTGGGGAGATAGCTCAGGAGAATAAGCCCTTGCCTGGCAAGTGCAAGGGCCTGAGTTCAAGCCCCAATTCTGAAAAAAAAAAAAAAAGCTTGCCTATAAAGAACAGGCCAGGAAGGTTTCTGCTGGGAAGAAAGACTGTATTGGTTGTTGGGCTCCAGATCATTTGTGTTATGGCTTGGAAGAAAGTCTGTCTGAATTTTTCCCATGTCAAGAGACTTTGCCTGAGACTGGTATTAAACGTGGAGGACTGATTAATCTTTCAAAGAAAATCTCAAAACAGTCAAATATTGGGGCAGTGGCATGGTTATTGCTGGGGGCTCTTAGTCAGATTATGTTGACAATGAAGGGCCAGGAGCCCAGCAGAATGATTTAAAATTCTGTGAGTTCAGCCCAAAAGAAAGCACCAGGAAGGCTGTGGACTGCAAAGATAGAGCTGAGATCTCCATTGCCCAGGAGAAACAGGAGAGTAGCAAAGATGTCCTGGTATCATCCATCTGGCATTAATTTAGAATATAGGAGTTCTGAGGTAAAGAAGGTTTCTACCTAGATTTCAGAAGAAGGCCTGGGAGGCCAGGCAATGCGCCTCTGAGAAGGCAGTGTGTAAAGCTGTGAGTAAGAAGCTGATTCATTGGAAACTCCAGAAATTTGGAAAATCCAGGAACGTGGATCATCTAAGGGAAACTACAAAGAGGGAGCAAAGCCAGCCTGAGAGAGAAGCTATGGGAGCTGCAATCACCAGAAGTGCCATAGGGGTGGAGCCACATGGAGCTCACGATTTGCCACAGATTGGTTCGAGTGTTCCACATGGAACTACGGGACTTACTGTCGGCCCTGCTGGATTTTGGACTTGTTTTGGCCCCAGTGGTTTGTGTCCTCCTGTGTAGACGTTTTGGAAGGGCGATGCTTATCTTGTGCCTTTGAATGTTGGATGTGTTTGACTTTTATTTGTACGCAGGCTCACAGTTGAGAGCTTGCCTTGGATCTTGGAGGAGTCTTGGGACTTGGACTTTTCTGCAATGCTGGAACTTTTGGGACTTTGGTAACTCTTAGAGATGGACTAAAGTACCTTTTACACAAAGGGATGCTCATGAGTCTTTGGGGGTCCAGGGGTGGAATGTTATGGTTTGTGTCTAGTTGCCCCTGCAAAGCCTCATGTAAGTCACGGGACAGATGCAGCTGGGGGACCAGGGTGGGGCTTGAGGGGCATGGCTGGGGGACCAGGGCGGGGCTTGAGGGGCAGGGCAGGGCCAGAGAGGTGCGAACTGTTAAACTGGCAGCACGTGCTCTGTTCCCCCCCCACCCCTGCTGCAGGCCAGCAGCCTCCCTTGGAAGTGTGGAGAGAGCGCCCCTCTTCCAGACCCTGTAGTTTGGGGCGGCGGTGTCTGTGATTGAGGCCACCTGCGATTAAGGCTCTGAGATCTTGCTACATAATTCAGGATGTTTAAAACTATGAAACCTGTGACAAATGTAAGCTAAATAAGCCTTTCTTTCATTTATTTTGATTGTTGGGTATGTGTCCTAGCAATGAATGAAAGAAGAGTACCTAAGACATATTTCAAGGGCAGAAGTTGACAAGCCATGGATTAGTATACACCTATGAAAAGATAACCATCACCAAAGCTATGGACATACCCCACACTGCCCACATTTTCCATTCCTTTTATTGTTGTGTGTAAGAGCATTTAACCTATGACCCGCATTCTTATGTTTGCTGTAGTATTTACAATAACAAAGATGTGAAGACAATCTCAAGGTCCAGAAATAGATGAACAGATCAGGGAAATATGGGACATACTCTCTATATATCACAGAATACTATGCAACCCTAAAAAAGATAGAAATTTTGCCATTTGTGACACATGGGTGGATCTATGGGTTGGTGCTAAGTGGAACAAGGCAGGCTGAAGGAAAATCCTGCACAGCTCACTTCCCTGTGAGGTTTGGTAAAATCAAAATCTTAGAAGCAGAGATGGAGTGGTGGTTACTTGGGACAGGAGGAGAGAGAGGAAATGAAGAGAGGAAAGGTCAAGTATACAAAGTGTCAGTTTTGCAAGGAACACGGAGCAGTCCGCTGTCTCGAATAGCTTCTGGAGTTACAATATAGCACACAGGAGAGATTGTGTGTGTATGTGTGTGTGTGTGTGTGTGTGTGTGTGTGTGTGTGCGTGCACGCGCATGCACATACATGGTGGCACTGAGACCTGAACTCAAGACCTTCTCTCTAAGCTACATACCCAGCTTTTCAAATCTCACTAAATGGTTAAATTTACTAGGCTGACCAGTGCTCTTCCTGCCTCAGCCTCCTAGAGGGCGGGGACTGCAGGCCTGCGCCACCATGCCTGAGTTCTGGGGCTGGTACAGTGTGCGGGCGGGGAGGGGAGTAGGGCTGGCGTGGCATGCGGTACTAGGGGCTGAACTTGGGTCGTTACACTTGCCAGGCAGAAGCTTAGCAGCTTAGACTGCCAAGCTATCTCTCAGCCCCTCAGAGTATCCTTAACCTTTTAGAATAATGTTTTATTCTCATGGTATCAAGTTGTTCCAATACAGAAACTATAACCTGGCATTTTATCTCAGAAATTTTGAAAAAGTTTATGGATACAATTTAGATATACACCATGATCACATTCATCACAGGTACAACAATTTGTACCCGTGTGTGATATGTCTTCCTCTTTCCTGAACCCTTCTTCCCCTCCTTATTTACAAAGCGTTGCTTCCATTTCATCCTTCTCTTCTCATGCTTTTCTTTTCTCTTCCTTGGGATGGCTATCATCAAGAAATCAAGCAACAGAGACAGGGATGCAGCTCAGTGGCACAGCGCCTGTCTAGCAAGCATGAGGTCCTAAGCTGATTCCTGGTTGTTATGGTTTTTGTCTAGTTGTCCCCCAGAGTCTCATGCAATCATGGGGCAGGGACTTCTAGAGTTTGAGACTTGAGTCATGATCCCCTGGGATTATGTGTTTTAGTACAGATGGGATTATGGGTCTGAGTCCTTCTGGGATTATGGGTGTGGCCTAAGGTGGATAGGTTGAGGCAGAGAGCCTGATGTGATATAAAGAGAGACAGAGAGACAGATGCTGGCTGTTGCTCTCTGCGCCCTGGTTGGTCTGTTGCCTCTGTCACCATTTTGTTGCTGTTCTGCCGCCATGAACTGGATGCTCTCTGTCCTGTTCCACTCAGCCTTGGGCCAGCTGAATGTGGACTGAAACCTCCAATAATTTGAGCTAAATAAACCTTTCCTTCCTTCATTTTGAGTGTCAGTATTTGTCCCAGCAACAAGTAAAAAGTAACTAAGACACTGGTAGAAAGAAAGAGAGAGAGAGAGAGAGAGAGAGAGAGGAAGAAAGAGGAAGGAAGGAAGGAAGGAAGAAGGAAAGAAGGAAGGAAGGAAGGAAGGAAGGAAGGAAGGAAGGAAGGAAGGAAGAAAAATGATAGAAAGAAACCAATAACAAATGCTGGAGGGGCTGTGGGACAAGAGGAACC
>PVKN010009541.1:0-23612 GCA_004027915.1 Capromys pilorides
TTTAATGTTTTTGTCCCCTTTTCTACTGTCCCTTCAGATTCTGATTGAAGAACAGTGACTATGTATTTTGTCCCTTTTTAAAATATAAGTCCATAAACTATTGGATATGTAGTGGATTTGTCAAGAAGCATGAATGGGCAAGGGGAGAATGAGAGGAGGAGAGGGGAGCCCTAAATTTGAAGTTATCAAGGCAATAAAATTCACCCATGAGAAGCAAAATCCACCTTATGAAACAATTGACACCAAGGGATCCAAAATGAACTCCAGGAAATGCAAGCATTTATTTTTAAAAAGTGGTAGAGGAAGTTAACTGATTGATGAGTAAATAAAGGCTTGAGAATAGCAGATTAAACAACGCCTACAGATGCTGCCGCTTTGGTGGTGTGGTCTCCTTCATTAGGGCAAGTTTATATCGAAAATATTTTACATGTCAATATCTCAATTTACTATTTGATTAGATATCATATTGAGAGGAATAATATTGGCCTCAAAAGACACTCATGGCCTAATACCTGAAACCTGTGAGTACATTGTGTTGCAAGTGGGGATTAGGCTTACAGAGAAAATTAAGGTTCTTCATTCACTCCCTTTACCATTAAAGAGATTATCCCAGATGATGCAGGCATGCTTGCTGTAATCCCAAATGTCTTTCTGGAGTGTGAGAGGATGACAGAAAGTGGGGGAGGGGTCAGAGATTTGAGGTGCTCTGATCCTGATTTTGATGATCAGAGGGTTCCGGATAATCTCTGGAAACCCAAAGGCAAGGAAACAAATCTCCAGAGCATCCAGGAGCAGCCGTGCTGGTGTCGTCGCTGTTTGTCACAGTAGCTGACAAACAGCTATGTCAGATCTGACCTTTCAGACAGAACAGAAGGAAAACACACTCATGTCCTTTAAGCCATTAGATGTGTGGTAATTTATTACAGCAGCAAGAACTAATAAAGATGTTAAAGTTCATATTATTTTAACTGAATAGCACTGCTTGTCAGGAACCTAAAAACACAAAAACGGTTTCATTTCCCATATGACTAATCAGTTTACTAGACTCATCATGAAAAACCAACTCTCCAACCTTATTAAGAAGTGTGTTCACTTCACACAGCTGGCTTTTGGATCACCTGGATTTCGGATTTCTCTTAGCAAAGTTTAATCATTGCATTTGCAACATCCTCCTCTGGTCCTTCTCTTCAGCACTAAGTCAGTAAAATAAACCCACTTGACTATTTTCCTTCAGATAATGATGCCCCCAACTTTTCTCTTTTTAGTTTTAGTTTTTGTTTTTGATATGCGTGTAGGCAAGATTTCATTTCACTGTGCAGCTCAAGCTCATAACTCATAGTGATCTTCTTGTTTTCAGCCTCCCCAGAACTAGGATTACAGGTGTATGCCACCGTGCCTGAACTCAGTCACCAGCTCAGCATGCCCGGGGGCGGGGCCAGCATGGCATGTGTTGCCAGGGATCAAACCCCAGCCCCTGCGCTTGCCTAAGCAGGTGCTTGGTCCCCTGAGCTACTTTGCTGGGCCTCCCAACTTTCTTACCTGTGTAGTCACTAACTCATTTTGAATAAGAATTTATCCAAATCAAATCGACATTTTTAGAAGAACATCAGAACCGCTGTCTAGGCCTCGCTTTCTGTCTTGTTTCTTCTAAGGAGACAAGTCCTAGAATAATTGGGTCCACTGTAGGTGTAAAATATTGAGAGAAAGCCCCAAGTTGGACCAAGCTTCAGAACTATAAAACTGAAGCAAAATATATTAGCTTGCTCCTCTTTCATGCCAAGGAGCATGTCCAAAGGAACTTGGAAAAAAGAATTAAAAAAAAAAAATAAAAGAAAGAAAAAATGCCTATTGGTCCAGTGCGTAACCATATCCAGATAAAAAGAGCTAAGTGTTGGTGCACACCTGCAATGCCAGCGCTGGGGAGGCTGAGGCAGGAAGATCTTTGAGAGTTTAAAACCAGCCTTGGCTGCAAAGTGAGCTGAAAGCCAATCAGAACTCCAATGTAAGACCCTGTCTGGACAAAGACTAAATAAATAAAGGAATAAATAATGCAAGACCTAAGGAGCTGCAGTATTCTGCAACCTTATCCAGGCACTCATGAGAGTTTCTATTCATTCCAAACCATCCCATTTCTGAGAGGATGCTCTGAGAAAAAACATGCACATACATTTCTCTTCCTCTGGCTCAGTACCTCCCTGGTGTTATTTGCATCCCTGGATGGTATTTCTTGTTCTAGCACCCACTGAGGATGCTGATTCTTACCGTAGACGGTAACCCACAGCATCCTGTCGTGGCTCTGGTTACTCTGGGGTCCTCTCAGGAAGCCCAAGTACTCATGCAGGTCTCACTAATCACAAATTCTCATGTTTCGGTGAATGTGAAGGTGGGCAGCAAATGACCCAAACAGAAACATGGTGTCCTTGTCCTGTGTCGGGCTCCCCACACACACTCCAATTAGTTTTCTCCGTAAACATGTAGAATGTGCAAATCGCAAGCCTCTATCTGTCTCTACCACCGCTGAACACCAAACATAGAATGTCTGAGCCTTCTGTGACCAAGGGCCCACATTTGCTATGACCAAGTGCCATGGCGGGCAAGCCTTCAAGGAGGCAGAGATCAGGACATCTGAGTACATGAGCATTGTCTCCAGCCTGCCTCTGACCTTTCTACAGAGACAGGCATTCTGATGGTAATGAAACCCTTTATCTCTATTGACAGGAAAAGCATTCAGGGATGACAATTTTTATCACATAGTAAATTGTCCCAAATACAGCCAAGGTAGTAGCACTTGTATCAGGTAGAAATCTCAGAATTGAGCTTAAGCTGCCAATAAACTCTTAGAACAAATAAAAAATAAAAACAGAAGAGCTGTCCATGTCATATATTTGGCTCTGTGTCACTCTGCTCTAAAGTTCAAATACTGAACGATGCTTCATGCCAAAAGAAATTCCTCCCTGGCCATGTTTGGAAAGTGAAGGTCATGAATGTTATGTCCCTCATAAAAGCCTCCTTGAGCTTCCACTGAATGGAGGCCGGCATCACAGTCTGCACCTCCCGCCCGGCTGTGCCCCTGCCTACAGCTGGGTGAGTCACGTGCATGTTGAATCTTCCCTTCCAAGGCCGTCTATCCTTTGGTGTAGGAACCAAACTGGAAGTCACCATTAACAAAGAAGTGTGAGCTGCAGGCTTGCAACAGTCAGAGCAGAGGTGAAGAACTGGCAGGCAGCATAAGCTCTGGGCAGATGAAACTTTTTTTAAAAAATTATTTATTTATTTATTTGTTTATTTATTTATTTATTTATTTGGTATAGGGTCTCACCACACAACTTGGAACAGTAGTGGTCTTCCTGTCCTAGCCTTTCCAGCTCTGGGGTTATAGGTGTGCACCATCACACCTGGTCTCAGTAGCTGATATGTCCTGGGACCAATATGGCATGTGGTACTGGAGATGGAACCTGCCTTGCCAGGCAGGCACTTAGACTGCCAAGCTCTCTCCTCAATGCCTAATAGTGCTTTTTGAGACTCACTTTTTTTCTGCTGCATTATAGATCAGTTTAGTCAAAACCAGAAGAAGTACTCCGATGCCCCTTCCTTGACTTTAATTTGGATTCCATTTTTGTTGAGATGTATCTCTTGCACCTCATGTCCCCTGTTGAATGTACATGGTCTACGTGTGACTGGCTTAACTCTTCTGCTGTCATTCCACATGGAGGAAAGACGCAATCCTAACTGTCATGGGAATATCAATTACAATCTGATCCCTTACTACTTTGGGACTTAGGCTGGTGGGAACTGGACCCTGAGAGTCCCAAGAGAGAAGTGATATCCAGAGATAACTGCCCCTAGGTCAGCTGCAGTGAGCCCAGAGGCTGCCATCCCTGACCTCTCTGGTTATTGTAAGGGCAGTGGCACCCTGAAGACTCAAAACTAGTTAGATGGAAAGAAATGGTTGCAGCTCTTCTTGTCATCATTTTAGGGAGCAGAGGCTTTGCTCCTAATAGGGACGTCTGAGCTCAGCAAGGGGAAGTTTTAAGTAGCTTTTAAGTTCAACAGACGGTTAACACAATTAGTTTAGTGGCCCTAAATCGGAGAAGTTTCTCCCTTTTTTGCCTGGCCCCTGAGTCCTCCTCAAAATAGCAGTGCCTCGGTCTACGAGCGTCATGTGTTGCACCATTCTGGGGAAGAAGCTCAGGTCCAATTCATTCCCCAACATGAAGTACTCAGACTGAAGCGAAGTTGTGCAAAATGCTTCTGCTTTTGAATGGTTGAGTTCAAGAGTAGAAGCGTTCATGAACCAAGGCTCCACTTCATTCTCAAAAAGGGTCGTGGCATTATCAGTACAGATGCCCAAGGAGATCTGTGTGCAAAATGTTGCTTCAGGAAGTAGTCGCATTGGCATCCAATTAAAAAAAAAAAAAAATGGAGCTGGAGAGAAGGCTCAGTGGCAGTAGCGCCTGCCTAGCAAATGCAAGGTCCTGAGTTTGATTCCCAGTATTAAAAAAATATGGTTCCCATAAGGGGCGCAGGCTTTCTAGGATGAGCTTTGCCTTGCTTTTTCCTGTTTCCCTTACAGGGCTTCATTCCTCCCTGCCCTTCTTCCTTACCTGTTGGATAATGACACAGACACCTGTGGATGTGGTTGCCTTTTCTTCACAAACCCAGCACTTTCTCACCGATGCAGCAGAGAGCATCTCTCGTTATTTGACCTAATTGCCTTAATTGTCTTTTCCTTGACCTCTCTGAGTAGGTTGCATTCCCCTTTTAAATGTTGCCGTAGCAACCTGCGCTGTTTCACGCTAACACGTGGCACAAACATAATTATGTTGTTGGATTATTGGCTTAATAATTCCCTTTCCTACTAGATTATCTGTCCCCCTGGGTGCAAGTACCATGTTCACCTTGTTACAGCTAATACAGTGCTAATATATTGTTGAATATTTATTGAATGAATAAATACATGTACAATGAGATGCCCTGAAAGAGTAGGGCCAAAAGATTGGATGAGGTTTGCTAGTTTGTTTGAAGATTTTAGTCAGCTTTTGACTGTAGTAAACATATTTTTTTTAATTTAACAAGATGTGCTGCCACAACTACGTGAAGTCTTGGTAGGAGAAAAGGGAAACTTCTAGCTCTGCATATCAACCCTCGCTTCCTGACCCATCGTGTTCAAGCTCTCCAAATGCGTTGTGCCTTTTGTGCTCTCCTGGGCTACTTCCGTCTTTTGAGGAATGAGGAGTGGTCGTATTTAGATGAAGCCGTTGGCTCCATGTGAAAGAGGTCTCTGCTGGCTGACCTCCTTCTCCGTCATCTACCTCTCAGGTGTCGCTCAGCGCTCTGTTTCTTGCAGCCGTGATTCACTGATTCGCTCTGGAAACCAAGCAGAGTGAATCATTGTCTTTCCACACGGCTCCCATGACACGGAGCTGTTTCCATATTTTACGGCGCCGTCTTGCACAGTGGTGTTCGGCTCCTCTGTGCTCTCTTCTGGCCCCCGCCCCGCGCCTCTAAGAGCTCATGCCGTGGACATGGCTCGTGCCCCTCATGACACACACAGAATCCAGTGTGGTGACTGGCACATGTGGACCCTGGCAAAGCTACTTGGGGATTTCGCCTCAGGGCTGCATAAAGCTGTCATCAATGGCCCCTCTGGGGCCGCGCTTGCAAGTTTTCATGATAGTAGAATACAGCTCCTCGTAGGCCATTTGGTGGAAGCCTTCAAGCTTTTCAGCCGCCCTCAGTCTGCAGCCCTGAGCACCTCCCTGTAGAAGCTCAGAGTATGGAGACCTGCTTCGTCCAACTGAGGAAGGAGCTACAATGGCTCTCCAAGATGGGTGCTGTGGTCTTAAGGAAAGCAGTCATGAACAGAGTCCCTTCACTTGGCCCCCATGGCAGGAGGAGAAAGTCCCATCCTGTGCTCACTCCAGGCGAGAGGGCCACTGAAAGGGTGGAGGAGCAGGAGCCAGGAATCTGAGCTTCACCCGACAGGGTGTCTGCCGCAGCCTCACGAGGATGAATGAAGGATTCTGGAGTCTAGATGACCCGATAGAGCTCATCAGAACCAGGCCACAACAGCAATGTCCAGATCAAGAAAGATGTCCAGGTGCATATCTGCACTCAGTGCAAAGGTAATAGCATAATATTTTTATGCATAACGGAGCTTCTTTTAGGCCTAAAAAGTAGGGAGGCTGCATTCTTAGTTTGATAGACTTATTGTTATATAATCAATTGCTTCCTTCATAAAATTCTCCATGATTATTTAATATGCATGGCTGAGTTTTCAATATTTAAACTTACATTTATAAATAATATATTTTTCTTCACTGAAAGAATAACTTTCTAGATTCAGGGACAGAACCGTAAGCTTTTCTCCCTTAAATAAAAGCAAGATGTTAACTGAAACCATAAACTACCCTTAGGTTCCTGAGAACTGTTTCCTTGGTTCTGGCCTCCCAGCTCAAGCACGTGGGTTTGGAGGCAGTCTTCCCTTTAGTACAGGTCCTCTAAGACTCCAGAAGTTCACAATCCTTGGGAACTATGTGGTCTCAGAGAGTCTCAATCATATCATATTGTCCAGAACAAAAGCAAACTTCTGTGTACTGACTGTGTTATTAAAGTCCAAAACCTTCAGATACTTCAGGAGACCACTGGATGACCCAATGAAGCAGGCTTTTGTTAAATAGAGGTATTTTCTTAGGAAACAAAAATTCACATTCAGGACCTCTAAAGAGATATTTTTTCCTTGGAATCTTTGATCAAAGGATCATTTGATAAACAAAAGATTTTTAACTACTTCTCCAAGTGCAATAAGGCATAAATAGCAATAAGTCCCAAATTGTCCCTACATAGTTATTGTCCTTTAGGGCATGGACAGAAAGCTAATGACACCAGATAAAATGTGTGTCTAAATTATAATATCAATGTAACTTCTTTGCAATCATTTCTTTATCTGTTTATTTAGTACAGGGCTCACTATGCAGCTGGACTCACAGTGATCCTTCCGTCTCAACTTCCCCAGTGCTGGGATTACAGACGTGTGCCACCATGCCCAGTTGCAGTACCAGGGGTGAACCAGGGTCTTTGTGCTTGCCAGATGGACACTGAGACCATCCTGCTATCTCCCCAACCCTACAGTAGTAATTTTAAAGTCTCAATTTCATTTAGATACATTTTTAAAATAAAAAAAAAAATCCTTTATAGTTCGTATGAAGGAAATTTAAATATAGAAAGATTGCTTCCTTTATCCCCTCAGCTTCTGGAATGATGCTTCTATTGCAAAGATTGGTTGAAACATAAAAATGCATGGTTGACAATATTGGGGATCTCTGGCTTGGACTCGAGCTTAGTTTTATCAACTCCGCCTCTGAAAAGTGGATATAGAACTTAAAAACTCTTAAAGGCACTTTCTGCTCTGAGGGCCAGGCTGTAGCCCATGCCCTACCAAAGGCTATCTTCAGAATCTGCAAACAGAACCATCTGAAAAACGTAAATATTTATAAGCACTCAAATGATGTCCCACATGTAGATCTGAAACCTCCAATTTGATGAACTGCATGCCACGCTTGCAGGGATAGCATAGTGATAAGAAAATTTTCTTTCTCTGTGCTAGCTCTTCACTTTAAAATAAAGTGTCTTGCCTGTAGTTTTCTTTAGACTCAACTCAAAAAATTTTGGCACCCAATTTCTTGGTCCATATCTGACATAGCAATCTTTCTTTTGGTTATGCCTCATTTATGGCTACCTTTCTACACACTCCAGTGGTGTTCGTTCATTCATTCATTTATTCACTCATTCATTCATTCATTCATTCATTCATTTGACCACTTGGCTCCCTACTTCCTTATTCCCATCCAAGCACTGTAGAGCCCTGTATGTGTTTTCTCCTTCCCAGAGGGCACGTAGTAAACTCAAGAAGCACTATGCCCAAACGCATAGCTGCTGCACCTGCAAATGTTGCTGGATTAAGTGAGAAGATGATCAGATTGTTTTAGCAATCTAAGCTGAGTTTTGAAGGACAAACAGAAATGAAGCTAAGTAGGAAGAAAAGAGCTAATGGATTTTGAAAGGAACTACGCTTTTGGGGACTCTAACAAGATAAAGTTTCTAATACTAGGAGAAAATATATCATATCTTATGAGTAGATTGTAAATCAAAGACACCGTATAAATCTTATAACAAAATTAAGATTTAATGATATTCAGAAAACTAATTAAATGTTAATTCAAAATTAAATATTTCAAAATCATTCAACTAAATAAAAGTCTTCATGACAGTAAACAATTACTAAGAGTAAAACATAACATAAATACTGGAGTGGCAAATATATGGTCAGTATGTCTAGCAGTTCAGGGATAGGATGTCACACAAACTTCTAGTATGCCATGGACACAGACCAGGGACATCAGATGTCAAAGGCTTTAGATGATGTGTGAAGTTTAAATTTCATCCTTACTTTGAGTTATTTCAAGTAGGGCAGGAACTAGTAAGGCCAGAGAGGTGGTAGTGCAGAGCAGATCAGGGGCAGTATGGAATCAGAACAAGGAATATGGGAGTCTGCTGGCATTGCGTGGAAAAGTTATAACAAGAAGACAATTTGTCTCTTGTTTATGTATTTGGTACAGTCTCATTACACAGCTTGGACTCATAGTGATCCTCCTGTTTCCAGCCTCCCCAGCACTGGGGTTACAGTGTGTGCCACCATGCCTGGCCTTGGTGGCTGGCTCAGCATGCCCAGAGATGGGGTTGGAATGACATGTGGCTCCAGGGATCAAACTCAGTCCCTGAGCTTGCCTAAAAGTCAGTGCTTAGTCCGCTGAGCTACCTCAATAGCTCAGACAATTTAATTTTGTTGTTGGAAGCTGTTGATTTAAGCCTTTTACAGCTCAGTATTTTAAACTAGCTTTACATTTTATGCCTTTTGGTTAAATTTTTCTGCTCAGTGGTCAAGGGCAAGTTTAAGCAAGACCTGTATAGCAAAACATGGAACTTTTGTATCTCTCAAGGTCAGTCAAATCACCTTAAGATTTACTTTGGAACCATGTACAGTGCTTTGTAGAACTGTTGTAGGTGTCAGCCGTCTGGATGAGTCACGGCCATTGCTTGACCAGTTTGCTCTCTGTGAAAGCCTGAGAGAACGTTTTCTGTCTAAGTGACTCTCCTTCAGCACACTATACCCCGTCAATCCCTTTCCTCTGTGGCCCCATAATCTCCTTGAACAGAAAATTTGGGAAACCACTGAGTTATAGGATGTTACAGCACAGGTTCTCTTGTGCCCTGAGACCTCACTTAGGAATAGGGCCAAAATATTGGCTATTCTAATAGCCCTTCTTTTCCTCTAATTTTTGGTCTGTAAACTTATATTCTTAACCCTCCAGAAGAAAAGCATAGTGATACTATTATTCTATAACATAGGTACTTGAGCATAACATCACTGCCTTTCTGAGCATCAAACATCTTAGACTTAACTTGCAATTGGTATTTTCTATCAATCATTGATATTCTAATAAATCTCTACAGAATGTGATAAAAGCAGTTACACATTTTTATACATTTAGAAATCTAAGTATGTGAAAAATTGACCAGCTGCAATTTTGTACATACTTAGATTTCTAAATGTGACAATTTCATTTTAAATGTAAAGTGGTTCTCACTCCGCATCCCCCTGAAAGCCATGGCATCATAAGTCAACAGAGTACCTGGCAATGCCTGTTTCAGAGACTGATTTCTGGCATCTTCATTGCAGGGCATAGAGATGTGGATGCACATCACAGCCATCAGAGAAAGAAAAGGGACCAAAGAGCTTATTATTTATGAATCAGAAATTAGTCTGTTGCATTCTCTGAGAGAAACAAAACAACCTCTTTTTATGTACTTGTCATCTGCTTCAAACTCCAAAACAAAATAGTGGAACCTGACACAAAGCCAGAGGAAGTTAGTCCCACTAATTGTATGACCTTTGCTTTACAGGGACAGAGACGTGACTGATGCTCAATTTACAAATGAGGAGACTGTGTATACCACCTGGAGAGAAGTAACACCTAATGCTCCCTAGCCTAAAGTTATTTAGATTGTGTGCTCCTAAAGAAAATAAACTATTAATTGCTCAGACTCCAAAATGAGCTACCTGACTAGCAAGTGAAGCTTAATCACTTAAATGGTCATAGCCAATGCTCAAGGTAAGGATGGAAGAGGAATTGATTTTGAGAAGAAAGGAGTCCAGCACAACCTAAAGACGTTGAAATTGGGAAGCCTAACCAAAGAGCGCATCATTCGAAACTGAAAATGGGCCTTTACAGTTAGGGTGTTCTGACACGTTCCGTGGCGACCCTTGCTAAGAGCTCTCCTCAGTGTTAAGTGGTCATGGAGGTTCTATGCGTCAGTAAAAATCACAGGATGGTCTTAGGCAATGCTAGGAACACGTGTTTCTTAGGGCATTTCTTTATGCTTTTTCAAGTGCTGCCCTTTAAGGAGAGTGGCACAAAATGTTAAAAATTACTCACCAAGGTGCCTGTGTGGACAATGACTCATGAACACAGAAACAGAGGCTCAGAGCTATGGGTCTGACCCATCCTTTTCCTGGTGTGAGCAGCTCCCCTCATGGATACAAAGGCAGATGGTAGGGACTGGCAGCTGTGGGCTGACACAGGCCCCCCGGGTGCTTCTTGAGCAACTTTTAAACATTTTTAAATTGGCATATTTCATAGAAAAATAGGGTTTCTGCACTTCTTGAAACAGCCAAATACCTGGTCACGATGATCTGCACTCCCACAGGGTGACAATGAGCACAGGACCTGGATAACAGCTGCTCCTTTTCCACACGATGCTCACTGCCTCTGACTCTCCATCACCACATCATGCCAGGCTCCTCCACTGCCCGTCTGGCTCTCACGGGCATCTGAGTGTGCTGCTGAGAGTGAGAAAATGACCATGACAGTGGACATGATGTTTACGTTCCATCCCAAAGATATCCTCTTATTCTTCCTATCATTCCAGGTCTTACTCCAACCCCATAATATTTCTTAAACTTCTTAGAGGCTTCTCTTCCTTTTATATATATTTTTTCTTTCCTCTTAAGATATAGTATCCTCTGAGGCTCCATCTTCAACCATTTTATGTTTCTCATTTTCCTCAGACATTTCTAATAATACCTGTGGCTTGAAGTCTTCCTGGATGTCTCTTTAAATATATGTCTTTGCCTCTGAGCTTTAGACCAACAAGTCCTACTGTACAGATGTCATTTCCATGGTATAAGTAGGTTCATACCAGGGATGGAGAGAGGGCTCACCAGCTGAAAGTCTATAAATGCAATACAACATGCCAACTGGGTCAAAGACCACGGCAATACAGAAAAAACATTTGACAAAGTCCAACACCCATTCATGATAAAAACCATACAGAAAATTGGAACAGAAGGTCTTTATTTCAAGGTGATAAAAGCCAGCTGCAACAAACTACCAGTAAACATCATACTGACTGCTCAAAAACTGAAAGCTTCCACTCTAAAATCAGTAACAAGAGAAGATATCCACTACCACCACTCCTACTGAATGAAATTCTGGAAAGATTAGCCAGAGTAATTACACATGAGAAAGAAATAAAATAATATAAAGACAGAAAAGGAAAGTGTTAAACTGTCATTATTTGCAGCTGACAGGGTGCTGTACATAGGAGATCCCAAAAACCCCACGAAAAGACTTCTAGCTTTAATACTTAAATTCAGTCACAGAGCTGAATACAAAGTCGGCCCACCCTCAAATCAACAGCAGTCCTGCACCAAATGACAAACTCACTGAGAATGAGATTAGAGAAACAACACCTTTCACAGAAACATAAAAAAAAAATGGTTTCAGAATCAATCTAACAAAGGAAGTGAAAGATGTCTACTTTGAAAGCTCTAAACAAGGACATAAAAGAGGATTTAAGAAAATGGAAAGGTACCCTTAGATAGGAAATGCTAATACAGAGAAAAAGGGCCATATGCCCCCAATTTTTTAATTTAGATTTAATGTAATCCCAATCAAAATACTATTAGCATATCTCACATCAGTAGAGAAAACATTCCCTGAATTCATTTGGAACCAGAAAAGATCTAAAATATTAAAAAAAAAAAATTCTGAGAAACAAAGACCAGGCAGGGGCATTATAATCCCTAACTTGAAATTATGTACAGAGGTTCTCTAATGGAAACTGTATGGTGCTGGTTCTGGCAAACAAATAAATAAATAGACCTGAGGACCAATTGAACTGATTAGAAAATGCAGAAACAACTCCAAACACACTCAGCCAGCTTATATTTTATAGGTATTTTATTTTTGTTTTTAAAGAGAATAAAAATAGTAAAAATACTTTTTTTTTGTAGAACCAAGGATTGAACTCAGATCCTTGTGCCTGCCAGGCAAGCACTTATTCTACTGAGCTATCTCCCCAGCCCCCCAAAATAGTAAGAATAAAACTTTAGAAAAGATACAGAATTTTGCTAAGCAAAATGATAGGAATTCACTGCATATGTTGTCTTCAAATTAGTTGTTCAGATTACCAGATATAAGCATGCAAAATTGGTCAAAAAAATAAAAAGAAGAGAGAGAAGCATTGAAGTATTAACTTTGGATAATCGTTCTGCTAATTTCTGCTGGTCTATTGAAAGGAGCCAGCCTGTCTTCACGATAGGAGCAAGCATATTGTGCTGGAAGGAAGACGGCCTCTTCAACAAATGGTGATGGAGAGACTGGCTTTCCACATGCCAAAGACCAAAACTAGACCCACGTGTTTTACCATGTTCTAAATAAATTAAGACTGGATCAAAGATTTAAATATTAAAACAAAAAACACTAAATCTTCTGGAGAGAGAATACATAGGACTTTTAAAAATGCAACTGTAGGCAAAGACTTCATAAACAAAACCTAGATTACAGGGGAAGTACTACAAATAATCAACCAACAGGATCTCGTCTTTTCAAAAGGCTTTCATACAGCAAATAAACCAACCGATTGAAAAGAAAACCCACAGTGTGAGAAACTTCAGACAACAGGCTAGTGTCTAGAACATATAAAGAATCAAAAAGTATCAGACCCTGCAAATTTAAAGACCTAGCCCAAAAATGAGCATCTAAAATGAAGACAGATGACGACCTACAAATGCTAAATAAAACTATGAAAAAAAAAATTCAAAATCACTGGACATTCAAAAGATGCAAATTAAAATAATGCTGAGATTGCACCTCACCTTAAAATGAATTATTATCAAAAAATCCACCAATATCAAATACTGACAGAGCTGTGGGGAAGAAGGAACCCTTCTCCACTCTTGGTGGGAGTGTAGACTGGTGCAACTACTATGGAAATCAGTGCGGAGACGCCACAGAAAATAGGATTGGAGGTCCCATTTGAAAGAGGCATTGCCCTTCTTTGTCTCTTCCATGGTATAAGTGCTACCAACAAAATAAACCCCAAATGTATTCCTTGTCCTTTTTTCACAAAATCTGCCCTTTTGCCTGCTTTCCCCTGCTTAGTGACTGCACTGTCCCCTCCCTGAAGTAATCTGCTGCTTTCTTTCACTCCGCATCAGATGTTTGTGGATTCTAACTGGTATGTTTAATCTTCCATCCCTACTTGTATCTATCTCTGTTTTCTCAGTCGACAACCTTGTTGCTGGCCTAGCACACTTCTGACACGATGTTTTAGTTCATTTCTCTCTCTGCTTTCCAACCCGGACCCCACATGCTTCACCAAGAATTGTGCAAATCACAGACGGGATCAGTGCTTGTTCTCTACTGCAGTGAATTTAGGACGAAGGTAAAGTTTTGCAACTTGGCATACAATGTTCTTTTCTGCTTGCTTCTGACTGGCCTCAGGATCTGTTACACCTCTTCTACCTCCTTATAAAAAATGGTTCCCTGAAAAAAATTTTCCATTCCGTGTTTTGAGGATGACACGGGTCCTCCTTGCTCTGTAAAGGCAGAGCCATTGCTCCTTGAAATCTCAGGCATGAGCTCAAACTTCACCCCCAGGAAGATCTGACTCCCTGACACTTACTGTCTGTTGTTTGTTTGTTTTTCTAAGAGGCCTTCAAACAGCTTTTCCTCCACCACAGTAAATGTGACTGTCTGTTCTGTTATTTGCTTGCCTTTCCTGGCTGCACTTCAGGCACCCCAGAAGACAAGAGTGGTGTCTCATATTTGCATTTAAAATAGGCACAGTGTTCACTCCATATTGAGTGTTCCACACAGGTGAATGTTCTATGTGATTAATCTAAATACATTTGGAGAGTCAATGTTTAGGTCAGTGATATTTGAAAATGGATGTAGGTAAATCATTCTATTTAATTAACCCTATCTCCTCATTCTCTGAAAATATCAGCTTGATAAGAATTGGATTTCTAAAAAAACTATTTTCCTAAAGATATTTCTTTGAAATTTTAGGAGTAGAGAATGCTTTGATATATATGAACTCCATTCACATACCAAAAGAATTTTATCCAAATTTTTTCCTCTTTTAAATTTTGGCTATTCAGATTTCCAAAGCAGAAATATTTCCATTCAAACCAAACCTCCTGGTAGGCCGAACAACACAATGTCCTAATTCTCAGAAACTGTGAAGATGGCACCTAGCACAACAAAAGAATCTTCCCAGATAAGATAGGAGCTAAAGGTCTTAAATGACTCAGGAAGATTTTGAAGATTGCCCAGTGCCACTGTATCTTTGTAAGAAGCAGCAAACACATGACAGAGAGAGAGAGAGAGAGAGAGAGAGAGAGAGAGAGAGAGAGAGAGAGAGAGAGAGAGAGAGAGAGAGAGAGAGAGAGAGACAGAGAGACAGAGAGACAGAGAGACAGAGAGACAGAGACAGAGACACAGAGACAGAGACAGAGACAGAGAGAGACAGAGACAGAGAGAGACAAAGAGAGAGAGAAAGCAGAGTAAAACTAAAGACAAGGAACAATACACTTGGAGGGTGGAGGAAGAGGCCCAAAGCCAAGGAGAGTGGGAGGCTTCTAGGAGTTGGCATTTATAACCAGCATATGGGTTCTTTCCTAGGGTGTCCTGAAAATCCAACCATACACACATCTTGTTTATAAACTTGTGATGCTGATTTCAAGTTTCTGGCTTTCAGAATTTTGAAATGAATGCATTTTCACTGCCTTCAAGCATCAAGATGGAGGTCACTTTCACAGAGAAATAAGAGAAAAGCAGTACAGATTTTGGTACCTGAGCATGGATGTTCTGGCTACAGCAGTGCCTTTGTATCTGATGGGTGAGTAGAAGCTTGTAGACTAAAAAGCGACTCTGAATTACTTGAAAAGATGTTTTAAATAAATGCAGATGTTAATGACTTTGCTGGTAAAAATCTGGGAGGAACTGCAGGAGCTCAGTTGCCCTGCCTAGAGCAGGGTAAACAGCCTAATTGTGGAGGTGCAAGAGCTGAGGGTGCTGCCAACTTGGTCTTCTCATGAACTGAGGGGTTTGTTTTTTCATTTGTTTGGAAACAATTGGAAAAGAATCTGACTGTAGCACCAGAAAGCACAGCTGCATTATGTCCTATATGTGCATGGAAACTAGAACTTGTAAGTCATGATCTGAATGTTTAGTTGAGGAGATTTCAAAGCAATACATGCAAGAGTGCATTACATACACTAAGAGGTGAGTGTTTCATACTCTAAGATGTGAGAGCAGAGGAGGACGGACTAAGGGAAGAATTTTTCGGCCAAAATGAATGAGGACTTATCATTAGGAAATGGTTAGCCACTTCAAATGGTGAGCATTTTTCAAATTAGGAGGTTCTCTATCATAGAAGTGAGTTAAGATGTGGTTAGGAAACCTTTCCCAAGTTCCCCTCAGAACAGAGTCGTAAGACAGAATCACACAACAGGGTATTGGAAGGGACAGAACCTGAGTCAGGCTTCTTCAGCCTGCCCAGCATAGGCCAATAATAGTGCAGAGCTCTCCTCTAAGACCTGAGAAGCTCATACCTACAGAGGGTGTGGGTGCGGCACACACAGGGTTAGCCAGAAGGCTGTGGCAGCTTCTGAGAGCAAGATCAACAGAAACACAGTCAGTCTGAGCTAACAGGAGTAAGAGAGGAGGAACAAAACTACAGAGTTTTGAAACTCCAGAGACCAAACAGACTAGTCAACAACTCCGCTGAAAGATATGAAATACATGAAAATATGGGTGCCTTTCATTAGAACTCGAGAGTGACTCAGAAGAGAAGCCTGATGCCCAGAGGGAAAACTCAGGGCTCAGAGTCTCACAGATCAGAGTCGAAGCCACGGAAGATTGTTCCAGATCACTGCGTATGATACAAGGGGACAACTAGAGTTCAAAGACATTATAGCAGAATGATGTGTGTATGCTTGTGTTTGTAACAATGCAATTCAGAATAGCTACACCTTGGAAACAGCCTATATATCCATCAACAGGCAACAAGGAAAAAGAAAGAAAGAAAGAGAAAAAGATACCCTAATGTAGCACGTACAATGTACCTAAAAAGTACCTTGACTTAGTACAGTCATCTTACACATCTCATGTGTTCTTCGGCCTGTCTGTCTGGTTTTCTACCTGTATATATGATAATTTACTTTATAAAGTTTTATAAGGTAAATAAATGGAAAGATAAAAAAGAATGGAGGAAGGGGAAAAAGAAAAGAATTGTGATGTTGATGTAAGTGTGCCGATTCCCCAAGGTGAACGCAACTGTTATGCATGTAAACCTGTCCTAACGAATGTCAAAGAGAGAGAGAGAGAGAGAGAGAGAGAGAGAGAGAGAGAGAGAAATGCCACAAAACCTAATAGTCTGGCTGAATTAAACACTGGTTTGTGCTTAGAACTCCTCCCTATCTCTCCCTTCCCCTCTTCTGACCAGACCCCTCTGCTATTCCAGACCCATCCAACCACCAGACTTAGGAGTGGTCAGTTGGCTTCCTGCTTTCGCGGACTCCACTGTGAGGAATTTCTGGCCCAAGACCCACACGAGTCTCGCCATCGAGGTGAGGAGATGTGGGCCTTTGGAGACGGTGGTGTTTAGAGGAGAGCTATGATGGCCTGGGAGTGTGGGGGAGTGTTTGGATTGGGTTGATGTGTTCCCCACAGGGACAACAACGCAGTCAGTGTGGACATCGGTGGGATGGGTGGCTCGGCCCCCGTCACAAACACAACCCGGTGTGACTCCTCGGAACCCGTGGACATGTTAACCAGCATGCGGAAATTACAGATGAGATGAGGCCGCTGCCTTGCGATGAGATGATCCCGGGTTATCCACAGGGACCCTGAGTGAGGAAAGAGCAAAAGGTAATTGAACAATGAAAACCAGAGGGCTCGAAGGAATGAGGAAAAGATGGGGAAAGAGATAAATTACAGGAAGATCGACATGCAGGAGAGAGAAAGGGGCGCCAGCCCCTGGGGATAGAGGTGCCAAAGAAACAGATGCTCCCAGAGCTGCCTCAAGAGGCAGTCTGATTGAGACTTTTCCAAAGAAAATCATTCCAGCAATCTTCCCTCTAGGATAGTTGAGGGAAGAATGTGTGCTGCTTTGCATTACCTTGTAGGTGGTAATTTTTACAGCAGCAATAAAAATTTAATATCCCTAGTTTTCCTTTATAAATTGAAGTAAAACTTGAATAGCTTAAGACTCCACATATTAAGATTACAAATAAACTTCTTGGAATGAAGCTATAATCTTCTCTAATTAAAACTTGAAGGTTGAGGGTGGAGCTTTGTGGTGGAGGGCTGCTTTAGCGTGTGTGAGGCCCTAGGTTCAATCCCCAGCACGAACGAGGAAAACTATAATTTAAATTTGAACACCACATGAAATGGCGTGAAATGAGCATCGTAGATGGCATACAAGAGCATAGCACATAGAGAGAATCTCATAGAAATATCTTGTGTAAAACATATTGTGGCCTAAAATCTATTTGGTCTCTTCTCTCGTTTTACTGCTAACTGGATGGATAGTTTTGTGTTAAGTCTTAGTCTCTGTAAGCCTCAGGTTTTCCAGCTGTCAAATTATATCATACATCACAGGTACGTTACATATGTGTGCATTTACTTTGTTGTTAGTCATGGAATATTCCATGATTTTTTAAATCCATGAACACTTAGTAGTCGCACAAACTATCAAATAGCTGCTGTCATATTATCAGTTTTACAGACATGGAAACAGGTACTTAGTACCTTTCCCTCAGTACTTCTGAGGGAAAAGCAAATGTAATGATTGGCTGATCGAGAATTGTCAGCTTCTGTTTTATCACAGCCAACCACTGTGAAGCCCACATGAAGCTCAAGCCGGCACCCATGGGGTAACACAGCTACTTTATTACTAAACCTGTAAGAATTTCAAGCAAAATCTTTCCAGAACTAAAGGGGTCTAAGAATAACCCCCAAGGGCTGGTCCTAAGGTTTCTATAGCTCAAGTAGTACAAAACAATCACTCTTGGTCCCTTAAGCTCACTGGGCAACCAAAGTTGGCTTTGAAAGAATAACACTGAACTCTGATCAGTCCATGTATTTTCACCGAGCAACGTCTATCCCTCCAAGTACCTGGAATTTATAACTCAGCTCCCCAAGAAAAGCAGTTTTAATGAGAATGACGTTGAAAGCATCTTTGTTCTAAGGCACAAAAAATGGTAACCTGCCCTTTCTGGGTATGTGCTAATTATATGCCAGGTCAAAGATCCCTTCCAGGAGGACAAGCAGCTGTGCCACCATCTTTAAAATGCCCGAGTATTGGCATTAAAACATAAACACTCAATGTTGAACATTTTGTTTGTGTCTTCAAAAGAACAGGAGAAGCATTTTCTTTTTTTTCTCCCTCGTATTCTGATTTTTACTATATTATGAAAAATTCAGTGATGTAACAGAAATGATTTAATTAAAAATTGGGATATAAAATTGTTTATTGGGGCTGGGGAGATAGCTCAGTAGAATAAGTGCTTGCTTGGCAAGTGTAAGGGCCTGAGTTCAATCCCCAGTTCCGCAAAAACGTAAAATTGTTTATTAAAATTATGGCTGCAAAACACAAAACTATAAAAGCGACTGCACAACTTTATAAAATGAAGTAAAGCAGAATGCTCACAATTGTTCACCTCAGTAGGTTTAGCTCCCAGTATCCAATATTTTCAAAAGCAGTGGAATGCCTCCCCTCCCAGAAAAACACTTGCGTTTTCAGAGTGGCGCTTTATTCAGCCCCCTGAGTGGGCGCTAATTCTCCGTGCTGGGAGCGAGTGGGGTAGTGTGCGTTATTAGCCCCGATCTACGAGGGCAAGGCCTCGCCCCAGGGCTAGCTGCCGCACCTCGGACCGCTGCTGTGCTGTGCTGCAGATAGCGATGCAGAAGACGTGCGTGCGCTGCTGCTGAGGGCCACACACAGTGGAAGCCACCGGCAATGCCCTGAGTCCAGGTCAGAGCTCTCGGTCCCATCAGACTTGCAGCGTTGCTGGCCTCTGAGCTCTGAAACCGCATTCTCACACAAAAGCCTGAAAAGAGAATTGTGATCTAAGGGGGTGGGGGGTGGGGGGACCCTTCCTGGAAGGGTGTCCTGTCCTTAACACTTCCATGGAGGCTTTTGTGCTCCCTGAGGGTGGGATTAAGGAACCAAATCTTAAGCCCGGCTGGGGCCATTTGTCTCCCAGACTTCTGACTCTGGCTTGGATGTCGTCCGCACCTTGCTCATACTTGGATGAGGAGCGCTAAGCCAACAGCACCTCAGAGACACTCAGCCCACGTGGAGGGAAGAGAAGAGCAGCCCTGAGTCACGTGTGACCTTAGTTACCACAGGCGCCATCTTCCTCTGTGCAAAGTGGGAATAAGAACCCCTGGAGGCCTTTCTGGGAATCCTGAGTTCCTAGACAGAAAGCACTTCGAGAAGACATCTTTCCTTGAGTGGTTGTCAATCACATATTTTTTTTTTCTTTTCTATTGTTCTTGCCCAAATACCTTTTCAGACCTACCCAATGATGTTTTGGGCTACTTAATTCTTTTCCTTTCACCATCAAATTCTTGAAAAGAGCAGTCCTGACTCTTTGTTTTCATTTCTTCAAAATGTGTTTATGTCTCAGCCCTGAAAACTGTCTCAGCCTTCCAATTTTCTACTATTTTTTTCCTGTCCAGGCCTATTAATGACTTCCTGGTTACCATATGTTCATTTTCACTCCTTAATAATTACTTTCTAGCCTTCACATTGTTTTGTGTCTCTCTTGGAATTATTTCCTCTTAGCTCTTCATTCTTGCCCTTTCACGTAGCACTGTCTGAGTTTCCCCAGGACATCAATCTCTCTTGTGACGTCACCAGGGCCTCTTCCTTGCCCCCTCTTCCTCTGCAGTCTCCCTGTTGGCAATCTCATTTGTCTTGGCATTGTCCTAATTTTTTTTTCCTACAATGTTTTGCTGTTATATTAATGAAGAGACTACAGACTCCTTACTTCCTGTTGTCCATTCCTTATTACAAAGGAAGAAATAGTGAAGCATTCTCCTCACGTAGCCCAGGTCTGACTATGTCACCAGCAGTTCCTAGGCAGGACTTCCAGGAAGTGTGACCTACAGTGACAGCCTTTGATGACATACTTTTTCAGCTTTCTCTTTCATTCTTTTTCTCTCTCAAATATGGACATGACTCATGAAGATCTTGGACCATGGGAGCATATGCTTCATTCTAGGAAGTGTACAAAAGGAAAGACAGAGTACTTGAATGTTCAGCAGTGTGTTAGTTGATATATTGTGTCAACTTGAGGAAGCTTGGCTGGATGGGCTCCGCTGGTTCTGGGCTGTGAGGGCCCCATCCTGTAGGATGCGATTGGTTCCACCCTAGGGCCAGACGAACCACCCCAGAGTGACTCGGCACAAAAAAGGGTATAAAAAGAGCTGAGGAAGACTTTGTGTGATGAGCCCAGCCCAGCCCTGCCCTGGCACTTCCTGCCTGGCCCAGCCCTGACCTGCTTCCTTGGAGAAGTCCTCTTCTTTGAGGGAGCTTGATCTTCGCAGCCACAACACTTTGGAGGAGCTCTGCGCCAGCACAGAATTTGTAAGAGACAGGCTTGATGGATGCCACAGCTGTTGCTCCTCCTCTGCTCTTCATTGTTTTCTGCTGCCTTGGAGCCAGTAGAGTATGAACTGAAACCTCCACAAACTGTGAGCTAAACAAACCTTTCCTTCCTCCATTGTGAGTGTCGGGTATTTGGCCACAGCAGCTATCTGGCCAGAAATTTCCATTACTAGACTCCTGCTAGCATAGAATTTTCCCACAGACTATAAATGCCAATTTAATATCCAGACTTTCGCCTCACATTTATTTCCCAAATCAACCAGTCTTCAACACCAAAGCCAACTTCCCACTCAGGCATCCGTATTTCCAGTCCTGCTACTCTCCTCTTCAGCATCATCAAAGTTTCTGACAACCCTCTCTTTCCCTTGAGGACCACTGCTCACTTTCATGATCCCGGAGGCTTCCAAGATGGCACCTACACCCCTCAAAGCCATATCCAACCCCTAAATCTACCCCTAACATTCAGATAGTGGTATACACGTGTACCCCCAGCAACTCAAAAAGCTGAGGACCATGAAATTAAGGTAAGACTGGGCCACCTAACAAGACCCTGTGTGAAGAAAATGAAAAAAAGAAAAACGAGAAGACCTAGACTGAGTTTCTTGCCCTTACACAGTTTCTAATAGGAAGTTATCACAACAGAATTATTCAAATAAAAATAGAGCTGTGATACTCATTACGATGGTCATGTCTCAGTGGCTCCTGGTTGTCCAGCGGTAGTGTCTCCATTAGCTACCACTTCCAAGCAGTCAGTGTTGTGATTTCTGCCTTCACTGATGTTTGTTTGTTTCACATTGGATACCTCAGTATTTAAACTTCACATTTCCTATGTCCTGGTTATGACTGACTTTTTATTGCTCTTTGCATTTCACAAATCCAGCTGTTTGGGGCCCTGAGCAAGGAGGTGATCTCCTTGACCTAGGGAGCCTGCACACGATAGGGAGTACTGATGCAATTCTGCTGCGTGACTCTGTCTCCTCTCAGCTTCTACTTCCTGTCTGTTGCAATCCTCGATAGAGGTGCGTGTTCCGATTTATTTGTACCCTGATGCATCAGTCTTACACAGCCTGATCATTTCTTGATAGCTTTGACCTTCTATTTCTGACTCATCCACAATTTAAAGCCTGCGTTTAGTTGAGTCTCCTCCAAACACACTCCTCCTCCCTTTCTCCCGAGCACCTGGGAATTTTGCAATCCCTGATCCACAGGAACACTGAGGGATCTGTAGCCATGAACTGAAGCAGTGTTTCCTAGAAGTCCAACCTGACTCATTCACCTTCTGAGCTGCACTGCATCCACACGAATTAATTACAAAAGACAGTGCTGATGACGTATGATGAATGACCATCACTAGCAAAAGAGATCAGAAAACAAATCTTACGAGGTGGGCAAAGTTCAAGAAGTTGTTCCTGGGTGGTCTTTTACAACAGCCCACAGGGGAGCTCCTCTTCAGGAGAGATCAACATTTCAGCCTGATTCATGTGAGTCAAACCTTGTAATCATGTGGGTGAAGCTAAGTCTTGAAAAACAAAGCTGGATCCATGTCAGGCACTAACCGGAGGTCCAAAGAATTTGGAGCCCTGACCTCCAGTCAGGAGTCGTGTACAGTGGGCCAAGTCCCAGGCTTTGTCCCCATGTAGAACAGAAATGTAACTACGAAAAGCTACTGCCCTGAGTAAGCAGACTATGAACTACAATAGACAGCCAATCTTATAAATCTTTGTGCCATGGACTACAATGAAGGCTAAAGGCTACTTGTAGGGCTCTGAGACACTAATTCATTCATTTCTTCCACTAAAATTGACTTATTGTATACCATTTGCCAAGTTCTACTCTAGGAGGAAGGGATACAAAGAGGAGGAGGCAAGCTTGGTCTCACCACATTGGGGAACCGGCACTACCTCATGCAACACACTGATGAATGCTCCAAGAATTTAGTGAATGGCAGTTAATGGTCTTGTGGAACATTCAGACTCAGTGGCTCACCGCATATCCATTAAGTACTACTTAGGGACTTGCATATTTTCTTATATAACAGTCTCGGGTTAAGTTTAAGTTCATCACCTCTGCTTGTTTTATGAGAAGATTAAGTTCATACACCAATAAAAAATAAAGAGTTGGGTATGGAATAGATTTTTAAAAATTTATTTATGTATTTGGTACAGGGTCTCACCACACAGCTTGGACTTGCAGTGATCCTCCTGTTTTCAGCCTCCCCAGTGCTGGATTACAGGCGTGCGCCATCACCCCTGAACTCTGTCACTGGCTCAGCACACCCAGGGATGAGGCCATTGTGGAATAGATTTTGATGGAAGGAACAAAAAAAACACTTTCAATCTATTTATCTATGTAGGTCCCCTGTAACTCGTAGGGGAAGGGTTTTCATGTTACGCTGAATATAAAGAATCTAAAGTTTCTACTCTTGCTGTGTTAATCTCTACTAGATTTGTTAGTTCTGTGGGGTTATTAAGTATATGGCCAAGTTTACTAAAAATACATAGAAGAAAGGACTCTTAATAGACCATGAAATTCTGTATGTACACAAGGTTTCATGATATATCCCAAGTCCAAATATGTATTATATG
>PVKN010009542.1:0-23636 GCA_004027915.1 Capromys pilorides
TTTTGCTTTTTATTCTTTTTATAAAATTTATTTTAAAGAGTGTATATTAGTTGATAAGACATTAGAAAGAGAACACAGTTAGAAGAACAAGATGAGAGGTAGTCAACCAGAGGTATACATCATGCCACAGTGATGTATTATATATGCACTCATGTTTATAGCAGCACCATTTGTCATAGTCAAATCTTGAAAGCAGCTAAAATGCCCAATCACCTGAGGAATGGATAAAAAAGGTGTGGCATTTTTATACAACACAGTATTACTGATCTTTAAAGAGAGACAAACTTGAGGCCTTATAGACACAAAAACGCACGTAGAGGCTGTATTCATAAGTGAAATAAAGCAGAACCATCTATGTAAATAGTGTATTGTTTCCCTAGGGTAAGAACCCGAAAGAATTAATAAAATCTGAAAGGAGTAGTAGATATGGTAAAATGGAAAGAGATCGAATATAAGGAATAAACCGTGAAGATGAGGGAAAGGAAAAAAGGAAAAAAAAATAAGGGGTAAAAATCATGCAAGTATATATTCAGGATGACTGAGAAGATTGTATTACTAATTTTCATCAGTGTTTTGAAAGTAGCAGTTAAAGTTTAACATTTTCACGTTAACAGATTCTGTATCCTAGTATGACTCAATTGTTTTTAGCAGTGCCAGCCCTCCATCCTCCCACAGAATTCTTCCTGTACTCTGATTCTAATACATTCCTTGCCTACTAAGGATTTCTCAGAGCTCCTCATGCCTAAAGGGTGGACTACACTCCTCCCCAGGGCACAGTGCTGTCTTCTGTGGCCTGGGGGGATCCTGCTGAGCACCCCTTCTCCTGTCTACTTCTTCTACTCCTTCTCTCTCCTCATGGGAGGATTCCCCCAATGGTCACACTCTGCCTCGTTTTGCGTGCCTGGCTTTGCATTGGCTGGTCCCCTTCCCTAGAATCCTTTCCTTCCCCTGTCACTTCATCAATTGCCCATTCAGCCTTGAAGCCCTTTTTGTTAAAACTTTTCTCTCAAGAAACATGGTGATTGTTCTGCGTACACATTGCTCTTTTGAAAATTTACGGTGGCACGCTAACAAAGTTACTAAAATTTCCATTGCACTACTTTTCATTAGACTGAAGCAGGTTGAAGGTTGGAATTAAGTTTGTAACTGACACAAGGTCAAGGACCAATAGAGGGCATGCTGACTAAAAGAATCTGTACACAAATCCCACAGAACTTCAGCAGTGTTATTCCTTTGAAAGGAAATCCTAACACAGGCAGGTGGGCACTGACTTCCAGAAACTTCTATCTCCTAGCAAGCTTTGCAAAAAGGCTAGGGAAGCTAGCAATGCTACTTCACTCTTTTAGCAAGTGACGGATGTCATGGAAGACGCTTACTGAGTCAAAGCTAAAAGCGGGCAGAGGGAGTGGAGTCACTGTGAAACTGGCTTGAGGCTTGTAGATGGATATGTTCAGTTAGGGAGCAAATCAGGCTTGCTTAGATTCAGAAATCTTATATTTCATAGTCAATTAGTCATGCCTGATCAGGGCCTGACTTTGTCTTTTCTCAAAGTCTCCATATGTCTCAAGTGTTCTAGAATATCTTAATTAACTTCTGCCAATTCTTATTTTTCTTTTCCTTGCTAAATTTGGTTCAATGTTGCATTTTATAAGTTTATGCAAAGTGTTCTGTATTTTAATTGAATTTTATTACACTATTGGTGTTATAACTTTTCTTGTGTGGAGAATTATACGAATGGCTAGCAAAATCTCAGTCCGATTTCTTATGCGAAACATGTGCCTGCACTTGGCCTTGTGCCTTGAAGAATTTTAAAACAAAGGGAAACACTTGCTCAATCATTTCACTAGAGAAAACTTCTGGAGCTCACTCTTCTGTTTAGAACAATTTAAAGCTAATAATAAAATTATTAACTTCTTCACTGCAGGAACTGTTTGAAGTGATAGAGCGACTGTGAATTTGGAGTTAGAATGACCAGATTTCCATGTGAGACGCTGAGGCTTTCACCCCAAGGCCATGTGGAAAGTCACTTGACCTCTTTGCGACTTTTCTCACTTGCCGCATGATACAGTAACACCACTTTGTCTGCTTCACAAGGTTCTTGTTGTTGGGATCCAAGTTGGACATTTGAAAATATTTTGTTCCTCAGAAAGAATTCTCCAAATGAGTTGTTATTTTTGTTGTTGTTGTATTCTTTAGTGGTCCCAGAAAAGTGCATTGCCTCTCTTAGGATATACCCAGTTCCAGAAAATATTGATTAAAAAAATCACCCACTGAACTTCTGTGGGTGAACTTCAGTCAGTGAAGTTTAGTTTTAATACTAGGCCTTGGTCTCTGAAACTCCCTCCCCCTCTCTCTGTCCATCCACACATCCTCTCAGGGTTCAGCTGTTATCTCCAAACAGAAAGCATGTGTGGAAAGGGTAGGCTATGCAGTGGGCTACCATTCTGAAAATGCAATTTTATTTCATGTAGACCAAGGCTTTATGAATGTTGTTCCAGAATTCGACACGTCAGTGGGATGGTTTTTGAACAGACAGAACTTCCAGCAACTCTTAAATCACTCACCACACTGCAGTTGCCTGCTCCACCTACACAGAGTGGGCCTATATGCACGAAACAGGACACTGCTCCAGGGTGAGGATGAAAAAAACACTTATACCCATTGATAACAAACACAGTATTTTTCTCTGCTTTCAGAAAGGGAGAGTACTGTTTTCTTTTGCTTGCCCCAGAAAGTGTGTGTGTGTGTGTGTGTGTGTGTGTGTGTGTGATTTGTGTGTATTCCTGCAGTGATTGGAGAATCCTAAAATGAACCTCTATAGGAAACCCCTGATGAGGTTCAGTGGATGGTTTTGCATGGGAAATTGAAACAAGTTGGCAGGAAGAAGAATTCTTTCTGCATAATTCAAAGCAGACACTTTACTAGAGAAAAAACAAATCAGAAATTTGCTGTCAGTCCTTGAAATTTTATTACTTACAAAAGTAATGTATTAGCCCCTTGCATTAAATCAAAATAGATCTTGTCATTTTGTTTTCCATTCTACCCAAAGATATTAAAAAATAAAATTCTGAGGGTACAAGACCAGTTCCTCATAAAGGATGGAGGACTTGTCATGGTGCACTGTAACTAGGGTACCTGTTATCACCCCTTGATCTGCTCCTCTGCAGCTCCAGAGAGACTCCAAAGATTAAAGAGAAGACCTGGAGATAATTGAGACAATGAGGTATTTCTGATAAAGCAAAGTAGAATCTAAATAAAGATTTCCTGATACAGATGTGTGGGCCTGATCCATTTTTCATATAGATTCTTGGTAAAAGGCAGAGCATGGCAGTTGCAGGCTGTAGGGTCTGGAGCAGCATGGTATGGTGTGTAGGGAAGCTCACTGGCCTAGCTCACTGGCCTAGCTCACTACCAGGGTTCAAAACCATTGGAACTCTTATGAGCCTGCCTTCCAAATAAGTGTGCGGCTACAGTGGCAACTCTAATTAAAGGCTCAAACAATTTCAGTGTTTCTAGAGTAGGCTTATTTTTTTAAGCTTGTTTTTCTCTGTTCCAAACTACTAAATTCATAGTTGTATTATATATTCCTGAAGCAACATACAGATAATTTACTTAACTTACACTGTCACGCTACCCGATGGGCTAGAAGATTTTACAGGCAATCATTTATGAAAGAGTAGAATGAAGGGATTTACATATATCAATGTACATTTATATATATATCAATTTACATATATCAATATTATCCACCTGAAATTAATTTATTCAAATTTGTGCCAGTCCAGTGCCTGTGATAAGCACAGTAGCTTTGCAATAACATAAATAAATTCCTATCCAATTATCAATTCTCCCAGCCAATAGCCTCATTTAGTTTGGTATTTCTACTTCTTTTCCTTGCAACCAGAGATTGAAGAAAGAGAATTCTGTGGATAAAGGTCACACTAAAAGCACTTAGCAGCATGAAAATTGTTCCCATACCGCAATTCCAGATATGCTGTCCTTCCCTCTAGGGAAACAAGGACTTCCGTATCTTTGTCGTACCTTTGGCTCTCTTGGTGGGTGTGCTGCCCCTCCCTCCCTCTGCTTTCCAATAGACCCTGTCTGGGGACTATTCCCCTTTTGGCTGTAAGTTGTGAACAATAATGAGGTCAGCCACAAAGCTCAATGAAGAACAGATTCAATTATAACCAAGACTTAACTATGTAGCTTGTACATGAAACTTCCTACAAGGTGTTAAAGTGTCACACAATGACACAGAGCAACACATTGTTTATAAAATTGTTGACTATAAGGATGTGCAAGTACAGACTATGTCTCCCTCAATCCTGTGTCCATATCAGAATATGATAGAAAATAAGTTCTTGCATAAGAAAATAGTTGAGATGAACATTTGCTGTATTCACTGGCTTAGGTGAGAGGTATAAAACTAGAAAAGAAATATAATGCAGAATAGCCACAGTATGGTAGGAAAATGATTTATGAAACCTTTAGATTTTTAAAACAAATTAATATAGCAAAATATTAATATCACCAACTCTATTTGTATACATTTCTTTTTGCAGCACAAAGATCAAACTCGGGATGTTGCTTGCCAGGCAAGTGCTTATGCTACTGAGCTACCTCCCCAGCCCATGTACACCTGTTGAAAACAACTAAATTTCTTTGTAAATTACTAGGTTATGATCCGCAGTTTAAAAAACACTATATAAAATAGATAATTAACAATCAGAAAATGGAAGGGATCTAAATCTCTGGAGCTCAGCCTGTCTGTCATGCAAAAAGGCCTGGGTTTCAGCCCCAGCACCAGAACAAAGAAATTCAATGAGACAGTGGCTATAATATTCAATGAATGCAAACTGTGATCATTTCTTCAGACATTCAGTCCTACTTATTAAAGAAGAATGCATGTAGTCTGCTTCTAATGAAGATTGGAATAATGGAATAGTGCAAACACCCTTTGACCATTTACTCTCCCTTGCTCACATAATTAAATGTTGATTTAATCTTTCATTAATCATATTCCACTTAGTGGAAAACATGCTTATAATTTTCACACCATGTTGATCACAACACTACTCACAAAAACCAGGGTGTGGAAGTAAATCAGAAGACAAATGTATAAACTAAGGGTGGAGTACACATTTGGTGGAGTATTCTGTCAGCCTGCAAAAGAAGGAAAACCTGACTTATATACAGTATGGGTGAATTTTGAAACCATTATGCTGTGTGAAATAGAAATGCTAGCCACAGAAATACTAGCCACAAAATACTAGCCACAGAAATACTAGCCACAGAATACTCTGTCTGAGCCCACTTGTATGAGGTTTCTAGAACTGTCAAATTCAAAAAACAGAATGATGGTCACCGGGTCTGGAAATAAGGGAGATGAGAATCACTATTTACTGGGTCTGCAGTGTTAGCTTTGCAAGATGAAAAATGCATGGTGATGAGTGATACAATAACATGAATATATTTAATACCATTAAACTGTGCTCTTAGATATGGGTAATAAGGGAAATTTTACATTATGCATTTTTACCCTAGAAAAACTACTCACAGTTGTGTTTCCAGGATTTTCATGTTCCTGTAAGGTTTGAAACTCCATCACTTACTATGAATGAGAATAGATATTTGGGCCAGCGAGATAGTTCAGTGGTCTAAAGCACCTGCTTAGGCAAGCTTAGGCAATTGCAGGGACCGCGGTTCAATCCCTGGCACCACACACTGCACCAGCCCCAACCCCTAGGGCAGGCTGAGCCAGCCATAACATAAATAAATAAATGAATAAATAAATAAATAAATAAATAAATAAGAAAGAAAGTTTAAAAATAATATTTTAAAAATAATAATAGTAACACTAATGATGAAATTAAGGTAAAATAGATAATTATGACACTATGCCAGATACTAAGTATTTTCTGTTTACTATCTCATTATATCATTGCTACAGCTTTACAAGCTTGATACAATCACTTTTACTGACTTAGAAGAGAAAACTCAGCTGTAGCAGGATAGCAGAACTTGTCGAAGATTAGACACCGAGCCAGTACAACTGCAGCAAGAGCCTATGCAGTGCAGTTTGGATTGTTGCATCTAACAACCAAGTATACATCCCATCAAACTAGTAACAGAGAAGTGTAGCCATCACTAATTAGTGCAAGGCTGTATAGACAGGTTTCTTTTCCCTTTCACACTTTCAATATATGTTAACTACTCTCTTATTTCCAATTTTTGCTTCTTCTCTCCCCAAAGAAAATCTCAATAATCTTAAGCATATAAATTTTACCTATAAGAATTAAACTCCTTTGTTGACCCAAACACTTGGATAAAAGCCACCTTTTCAAGTGGTCCAGAGTGCCATTTAAAAGCATTTGAATGTTGCATTATTTGCAAACACATCTTTCTTTTCAACATGAGTTGAAAGAAAAAAGTAATACACAACACAGAACTACTGAGGGATTTGAAGCTTGATTCTAATTACCTAGTAGTAACTTGCACTTAATTCATGTGCAGCAAAAACTAGGTGCAGAATTTAAACTGTCATCAACCTGTGTGTGGTGCAAGCAGAAAGAACATGGATCTCTGAGCTTCCAGTGTATGGCTGCAAATATCTCCTGCCAGGCTGGTAAGATCTGGTTAGCTAACATAGTTTAAGCACCCAAGCCACAAAACTTGAAATAAACTACATGTTCAATAAGTGGTAATTATAATTACCATGATCTATAAGTGCAAGTCTTAGCTCTGGAAATAAAGTGACTAGTCTTCCTGATTCCTTCTCTAGTATTCTTCCAATCATGGTGGCTGCAAAACACGTTGAGAGAAGCTAACATTTGGTGGAGATGTGGCAGCTATCCTTTGTCAGCTAAACCTCGCTTTATTCTTGAGGCTGGTCCTCACTGACAGCCACCTCCTGGAATTCTTGACTAGTCTTTTGTCTTGCCACCTACCTGATCTCCTAACCAGGAAGCCAGTCCTTGTATAGGTGATTTTCCTGCTGTTGAATCCCAGGTTCCTTGGTGCTGGATATGGTACCTCTCTGTGCCTACCTCTCCTCTTATACCAGAGACCATTTGCTATGTGGCCTGGGTCAGATTCCTGTGCCCAAGGGTGAACAAAATCTAAGGACATGACTGAGGTATTTTGGAATGTCTTTGCTACACTTTGAAAATAGAGTTTCAGGTTTCCCATCTGATAGGCAAACATATGTGCACCCTGGGAGCCCATTCCTCAAGTGGTGCGGACCTGACCTTCCGCACTTTCTGACTATTCTGCACTTGACCTTTTCCTCTAGGCTTTTTTGTTCTCCTCCACAACATGGAGGCTGAGGTTGTTAAGGTATTTTACTAACGTGACAAAATTCATTTGGTGGCACTGTTCATAGCTTTTTACTCTGTTACATTTTCTAGTCTATTAGTTTTGCCTCATCTTTCCATCTTTGGGTGAGAAATGCTTCCAACGCCCCAGTCTTTGGCACACTAATTCCCAGATTGTTTTTATAGTCCCAGAGTAGTAGTTCTTTGTTATAGCATGATATTCCTAAATTTTGTTCCAAGTCTCATTATTTTACATTTATAAATATCAGGCTGTATTAATTGGTTCCAGCTTTAAAAATGTTCCATCGGGGTTATTTTCTGCTATTTTGATAGTGGTTTCCAAGCCTGCAGAGCCAAGGACCCGATGCAGACCACGTTCTGTAGGCATCCCTGAAGGTCTGAGGTACAACAGAAAAGATACAAAGATCCTGGTCTCTGCTGTATTCTTTGAAGACTGATGGTCATTATAGCTTCAAAGAATTTCAACAAGTTCCTAAGACATGACCTTCCTTTTCCAAAAACCACGTTGGCCAGACTTGCCTTAATCAAGCTGTGCTTTTCTAAGCATCTTTTTACTTGATCTCCTGCAGAAGTTTTTAATACTTTCTCTACAAGTGAAGTTAAACTAACTGGCCTGTAATTTCCTGGTGTGTCCCTAAGCTCTATGAAATAACGGCATTAGGTTGGCTACCTTCCAACTTTTCCAGATTTTTGTTTTGTTTTGTTTTAAAACACAGGATTGAAAGGGCCAAAGAATGCTTCCTGTCTCTCTTTCGTTTCTTCCATGACATACTGCCTTTCTGTTCCCAGTAGATCTGCCATTTTAACAACTTCAAGCTTCTTAAATGTTTTCCCATATTAGTTGTCTATATCTATGAAGAGAGAATTCTTCATTTTTCACTTTGACAAGCACACCCCCCCCACACACACACACAACATAAGGACTTATAATTTAATTGGTGGTCCGTTAATTTGAGGCATCATTTAAGCACTGAGTTTCACATGAGGAATTGGGAAAAGAATGGCAAAGTTGATTGTAAGTACCTCTCTTTTCTTATAGGAGAACAAGACACATTTCTTGAGAAATGTGTCTGCAGATCCACAAAAGGAGAACCCACAGTGTAGAATGGATGCGTGCAACTCCAAGGTATCTATGAAGTGTGGCACCTTAAAAATGTGACGGAATGAACAAGCCCTGAAGATATGATGCTCACATCCTGAATCTTGTCAAGCAGCACTGGTCTATTATTTGCAAATCTAATAGTAGACAAATCTTGCCACACTTAATGAACTCTTCATTGGACAGAAAGCCAGTAGAAATATTTTCCTTAAGACCTATTTTTTTTTTTAAGTTCTTGTTTTCTCACTGAGATAAGAGAAAAAGAAATAATCATTTTCATTCCTACAATTGTACTGTATCACTCAGTCTTCAGGATTGTCTAAGTTCTTTATTATAGAGAAACTTTGAAAATCGACTATTTTGAAATAAGGTTGCCATTAACATTAATAAAGCATTGGGGCCCATAAGATGGCTCAGTGGTCTAAAGAACCTCCTTAGGAAAGCTTAGGTAACTGCAGAGACCATGGTTCAATCTCCAGAATCACATGCTATGCCAACCCCACCCCCAGGGTAGGCTGAGCCTGCCATGAAAAAAAAAAGCATAGACCCCTTATTCTTCAGGGGACATCTTTGTCCAGAAGGTCTTCTCCTTTTTCCTTGTTGCTCTTACACAGACAGTTTTGAGTGACCATTATAGTTTTCCCTTTTAGGCTGGGGAGATAGCTCCATGGCACAAGTGCCTGCCTGGCAAGTGCAAGGTGTTGAGTTTGAACCCCAGTCCCACCAAAATAATAATAATAATAATAATAATAATAATAATAATAATAATAATAATAATAATTTTCCCTTTTAATTATGATCAAGACTTGCTATGTCTGCAACTGAAAGGTCAGATCTCCAGTGTGGGTCGGTAAGCACACACGTGCAGAGCAGTATCTGTCTAAATTGAGCAAGTAAATTCACGTTCAGTCACAAAACAAGAGCATGCAGTTTCTCAGTGTTGGAGATGTCTGTTTACACATTTCACGCTCAGGACTTTGAAGTCGTAATTAAAAGATGTTAATGACTTGACTTTCCTGTTTAGCATACAGTGTACCATAGAACAACAAACCTGGTATACAAAATGTGATCAAAACACTGTTGAATAAACAAATTAAAATAATTATGCAGGGCCAGCTAGATAGCTCAGCTGATTAAAGAGACTACTTAGGCAGACACAGGGACTGGGGCTCCATTCCCAGTGTGCTGTGCTGGCCCTGCCCCCGGGGAACACTGAGATGGCGATTGAGACTGGGCGTGGTGGTGCATGCCTGTAATTCCAGCGCTTGGGAGGCTGTAAATAGGAGGATCACTATGAGTCTGATCTGTATAGTGACACCCTGTATAACCTGTACTAAATAAATAAATAAATAAATAAGTAAAAATAAAAATAATAATTGTTATGGTTTATGTCTAGTTGTCCCCCCAAAGCCTCATGCAATCATGGGGTGGGGACTTCTAGAGTTTGAGACTTGACTCATGATCCACTGGGATTATATGTTTTAGTACTAATGGGACTAGGGGTCTGAGTATGGCTGGGATTGTGGGTGTGGTCTAAGGCGGATAGGCAGAGGCAGAGATCCTGAATGTAATATAAAGAGAGACAGAGAGACAGACTAGCGCAGTTGCTCTCTGCCGCCCTGGTTGCTCGGTTGCCTCTCTCACCATTTTGTTGCTGTCCTGCAGCAATGAACTGGATGCTCTCTGCCCTGTTCCACTCAGCCTTGGGCCAGCTGAATATGGACTGAAACCTCCAGTAACTGTGAGCTAAATCAACCTTTCCTTCCTTCGTTTTGAGTGTCGGGTATTTGTCCCAGCAACGAGTAAAAAGTAACTAAGACAATAATAATAATAAATAATTATAATAAAAGACTCATAGTCATTAGTCTCCTTCAAAGTTCTCCCTCTGACTTTGAGCACACAAATCGCACTGTTACTGCCACTTTCTGAAGCAGTTCAGGAAGTCCTTTTTCATGAGTATCTTCAGTTGAGTTATTGTGGCTGCCTCCATGTCCTGAACTGATGCAAAACAATAACATTTCCTGCTCATTTGGATATTGGAAAAGAGCCAGAAAGTGGACAGTGCCAGACTTGGGCACAGGGTGGCCAAGGACACACCCTGGTGCTTTCTCAGGCCTGCCTCACAGGTAGATGGTGCCACACAGCAACAGCCCCTGTAGTTTTGATCATAGCTCATAAAGATTTTCATGGAAAAGAACTTTCCAGAACTGCTTCAGAAAATAACAAGCATGAAGGAATGAGTACATTCAAAGCAGGTGGAAATATTTTTAGGAGTGCCAATGAATTGATTTATTTCACTATAGTAAATTATTTTTAATTTACACACTGACCATGTTTCCTGATCATCCATGCACACTCATCCACTCAGTCTCTTCCCTAGTGGACTTCTAGCTGGTGGTCAACTTATTACACCCAACTGAATTAAACTAGCATGGTGCTGGGGGCAGGAGGCCCATCTGAAGGTTGTTGCCAGCATCATAAAAGGTGGAATAGGAGAAGCTACCAAAATGCTGTTGGGGTGCTGTTTAGAGAAGCTGTTGGAGCTGCTGGAAGCTGTGAGTTCTCTTGGGCTGTACCATTGAAGGACCTTGTTATGCTGGCTTTCCCGATGAACTTTGGAGGAGCTTTGGTCCTCATCTTGAGCATCGCTTCTTGGCTCTGGAGGGGAATATGATACACGGCTCTGTCTCATGAAGAAGCTTGTCATGTTGGCTTTCCTGATGGGAATTCAGATTTCCTCATTACTGGAGAAGCTCAGGACCTCACTGTTGCTGAGGACAGCTGTGGTACTTTGGGGGAAGCTCTGGTTCTTATCTTGAACGTTGCTTTCTGGCTCCAGTGCAGGTCCCTGAGCCTGTTAGCACAGATCCTTCTCCCCACTGGCATAGACCTTCTAGCTTCCATCACAGACCTCTGAGGCCTTTCCAGCACACATTCGTGAAGCAGGCCTGCATGAGACTTTGTTGTGGGCTTCAGACCTTCATTTGGACTTGTGAGAGGCATTGTTATGAGCTCTAGGTTTTCATCTGGACTCATGCTGGATATCAGGATCTAGGCTTTTAGCTAGAATCTTTAGTATTTAATGTGTGGATAGATTTCTTGCACTTGTATATGGTTCTTGGGTGATTTCTTAAAAATTAATATTATAAAATGTGTCCTGTACTATACTGTTTGCCTTGCAAAAAATCCAAACCACAACACCATCCATTCCCATGGCATAGCTTGGTCTGTTCCCCTTGCATAGACTGCCTCCTCTATTTGAATGTGAGGAGCTCTGCAGCTGAGGAGCACAGCTTCCAGACTGACCCAATACCTCTGGGTTTGAGGTAAAGTGAAAAACCTGAGACCATGTACTTAACAAATTCAGGTTCTTGCAATTTCTAATTTCAGCTTTCTAGTTAGCAAATTTCCTACCTTCTACATACCTTGTTCCTTTATACATAAAATGAGGATAATTAGATGCCCTTGTAGAACAGTGATGGGGGGACAATGGGGCTTAAAAGTAGGACAATTGATGATTTTGTTCAGCCAGCATTGCAGCAGAAAAACAGGCAGAAGGAAAAAGGGAACAGAGCTTTATTATCCTCAAGGACACTGAGAGAACTGAGGAGGTAAAGGATTCTTTGAGATGGAACAAAGCGAGGTTGAGGCTTTTATGGCCTTTTGCCAGGGGTGTTTGAGGGGGATGTTTAGATATACCTGAGGAGATGATTGGGGCCTTCCCTGAGGCAGCAGGAAATGTGAAAGGAAATTGCACCCTGGGCAGTGTTGGAGAAGAAGAGGGCAGGTGGTCTTGGACAAGATAAGTTGTTGTTTTGAGGGATTCAGCCATAGTAGATGACAACCATAATGACCCAGCAATTCTTACTAACCAGAACCTATCTGCAATATTTTTATAGACCAAACTTATTAGGCTTTCCATCCTTTTCTTTCAAATGCTGTTTCTCCAAAGTCTTCCCTGGATCACATGTTCCGTTCCCCTCCACCGTCATCCCAGCTAAGGATGTCACATTCTCCTTCAAATTCCCATAACACTTTGTCTCTGCCCAAGTTCTTCACAATTTTCTGCATTGTATTATTTAGCAAATATTTATTGAATATCTATAAGGAGCCAAGTTTAGAAATATATTTTTTTCTTTTTGTGTGTGTGTCTAATACGTCAGCTTCTCAAGGTTGGAGTCTTTACTTTGTATTCCCTCTTCCTTCTCCATTATACTTCTATTGTTTGAGCATAAACATAATTGTGAATAGTTGGTATAACTGGCCAATCTATACTGGGAACAGCCTACGTGTATCTCTTCTTTTCACATGCGCTCCCATCCTCAAATAGTACTGCATGTTGGGAATGGTGCTTATATTCCAGTGCATAGGATTATATTTATCCTCATTATCAATATAACAGCAAAGTAATAGATTTTGTTCATGCCCCTGCCCCACGCCCAAATATTCTTGGAGCAGTTCCTTCTAGACCAAAAAAATGGAGTCGAATGAACAACTAAGCTGTAATGATGTCTCTGTGGAATTAGGAAAAATCTAAGCAGTTTTTCAGAGACTTATAGCTTAAGAATAAAGATTCAATATACAATACCATGGCTAGATGAAATTCTAAGGTTTCAGGGGAAGTTGCACAATATCATATGGGGCTTTGTGTACGCCACCACCAAGCCACTCCAATGAAACTTTAAGCAAATCACTCAGGAATGTGAGCTTTGCTAGCCCAGACATTCAAGTTTTCGCTGGAAATATGTAATGTCATTGTGACACTATTTTACTACTTATGGGAGAAGCTGTCCTGTGGTGAAGTCTCACTTTAATTGGTTGTTCCACAGGTTGGGAGACTAGGAAGCTAAACTGGCTAATTTCATGCAAAGTAAGAGCAACTAAGCTAAGACTTCAGGCCCAAAAGAGCATCCTAAAAGTAGAAGTGAGCATAACCACCTGAGTGCATCCCTTCCTTTGCAATGCACTAAGCTCTCCCTCTAAAATAGAGTCCTAAAAGGAAAGAGGACTCTAAAAATAGCTCATTTAGTAAGCAATTGTGTCAGGTTATCTGTTCTTTCCCATTGCAGAATTTCCTTGAGTAGGTAAAAGGAAGAATCCTTAGGCGATTACCTGTGGCAAGTACCCTGGTTGCAAAGGGATCATGTAAAACTTTAAATAGAAATAGGTCTATCAACAACGTCTCATGGGGATCAGAAATCCAGAAATCCCAGAGGCATTGGGTTCTGGGTCTTCCATGGCCACCACTCTCAGCCACCTTGGTGCTCTATGGTCATTGGGAGGAGGCTTGCAATTTGCTTAGTACGAAGTGTCAGGAGAGCTTTGCTATCCCAGACATTCAAGTTTTCATTGAAAATATGTAATGTCATTGTGACACTATTTTACTACAAAGCTCTGGAACAGGTCTTTAGTGGGAAGGGGCTGAAGGAGAAACATGTCCCTCTTCTGCAGATATGTCATCTGCTCTTGGCTGGCACCGCCAGGACCCTGCATTTGCTTCATGTTCTTTATCATTTTGCCACAGTGATGGACATTAATGAATATCTGGTGCACCACAGTCCAAGCTTCGGGGTACTCCACCCTGCCTTCCTTTTCCTTCTGGAACCACTCAGAAAAGGGTATGCGGGTGGGTGTGGGAGGCTTATTGCCCGAATGCTCCACTGGAAGAATGTGGGAAAGCCAGATGTGAGAGGGACCTCCCCCGAGGCTGAAGAATATTCAACCAAGAGTCCCAGCACATATTGGAGAGGAATGGCTTTCTAACTTCACTCTGGATCTGTAGCATTGTGCTAGCCCACATCCAAGTCAAAATGCCTGTCCAGATTAAACGTCAAACTGCCCTGTTATCATCCCTGATTTTTACTGAGCATCTTTGAAGAAGAAAGAATCATTTGGGGGGGGGGGGTGTAATTGATCCCAGGCCTGAAAACTGGACTTGGATTTCTTTGGCTACTTCTGAAGAAAAATTCCAATATTTCAAATCCAGGTATCACACAATGTCTTGACTGGGGAATGAACATTCACAACATCATAACAAAAGACAGCTCAGCGTGAATTTTCTATGGTTGCAAGAATAGCATAGCCTGAGCTAATGACATTATATTCAGTTTTGTCAATTATAAGTATATCCAACAGAAGTTGTTCAGTTAACAGTGTGCAGGCAATACTAGAGAGGTCATTATAGAACCATCTCAAACTTGAGACACATAAAATCTCTAACAGACACCAACAAAATAAAATATTCTTATATCTGTCTCAGAAAGATCCCACAATCTTTGTTTCAGTCTTCAGAACCATAAAACATCCTGACAAATTGTGGCATTCTAATTAATCACTAGAGTACTATAAGTTTGTGTGTGCTTGTATGTGTGTGTGTGTGTGTGTGTGTGTGTGTGTGTATGTGTTTCAATATGTAAGTTAGATAACAACAAAGCCAGGTGAGAAGAAATCCTCTTGAACCGAACATGAGTTCTACGCTTCTTGCACATGTCAGAATTTGTATGCAGTAACTGTTAGAAATGGCCTAGGCCCCTACTCTGAGGAACGCTGGCTCCCTTTGACAACATATACTCTAAAACTGGAGGATGTCACTCTTTTCACTTCAGTTAAAGTCAGATATGAAATGCTCACAAGGTCCACAAACTAACGGAAAATTATTCCAGCTGTGTCGCTGTCTTTTGCAAGAAATTCTTTCTTGGTTCTGGGGTGAAGTCAACACCTTGTAGTACCCAATTGTGACCCCCATCGCATATTTAACAATTAGCATGGAAACGTATAACCTTGCTTTTCTATAGAACAGATTCTGATTTATAGTTCTCAGTTGCTTGCAACGATAGCATACACAATGTAGGGCAATTTTATAACTAAAGGATGATTTCGCTTAAATGAAGTATAGTGTATGTGAAAGAGAGAGATAATTTCAGAAATAACATATCTTCACTATGAAGCAGGAAATTTACTTTCAAAAATGAGATACATAAAAAGCCCATCAGGGGATTGCTCCAGTTCTAAAATGTACAATCTATTCCATAAACACTCACTTACCTCATGAAATAAAGGAGCATTACTGCCTACAGGTTTTTTTGCCTTTTTAGATGAAGCACTTCCAGTAAAGGCACTGCTCTCACTGATCTGTAAGAAAGTTGAAGCTTACATTTAATAACAAAAGAGGGCCCAGCTAAGGAATACTTGCACACGTGATACCCAGGTGACATAAGGGGCTGGGAATCCTAGCCAGGACGTGGCACTGAGCAGCCAGGGAGGATTCCTAGGCACCTTGGTGAGCTGTTTGTTGGTTATTGCGTAGGTCTGCACTATCAGATGGATCTTCTCCATGTTATCCTTCCCTCTGGCCCCCTGACACCTATGATTCTCCTTGAACTTCATTTTCCTATTAATCATGCACATTTTGGGAACCTGATTTGTTCAGTTTTTGTTGTCGTTTGACTAAGTAACTAAATAATTCCTCAGAGGCCCTGGCATGGTACCTAGAATTGGCCCATGAAATCTCTATCAAATGAGATAATATAGAATGAGTGGCCTTAATGAATGGAAATTATGTCTGACAAACTAAACAATTAAAATTTATTCTGGCTAGACATTTATTTATTTGGAATAATGAGTCAGAGCTTACAAGACAGCCCAAGAATATGTAAGGGTTTTTTTTTTTAAATAATTTTGATATTTAAAATAGTGGAGGAGAGGTCCCGAGGAAGGTAAGCCTAGGTACCTGCTGGAGAATATCTTGCCAGGAAACTATGCTGAAGAGCTTGCGCTGAGGGACCTGGACCGCCAAGGTCAGCGCTTGAATGAGAAGACCATCCTCGATCTGATTACCGACCACAAAGGCGATGGAGGCCTTCCAGTCGTCCTGTCACAAAATCAAACGGGATTAGATGCTACATGTTCCCGATTAGGTAATTCTGTGCGAAAATTACTTCCAGTGCATCATAAGATTTTCTGTAAATCTTACCCAGACAGGGTTAACTTTGTAGTAAAAGGAATCTTTGAAACAACCACAAGGCGGCAGTGTTGCGCCGAATTTCACACCCTTTGATTTAAAAGTTTTTCTTGAGAAACTATATCTTTTGGGGAAAATTATTATTAAAAATCATATTTTTTACTATGACGCTGTCCCAGAAGGATTTTTGGTTGTAAATTAGTAGTTCATTTCTAAGTCACAAATATATATTAAAATCGAATTTCAAAAGTAGCAGCCTTTGTTTCGTTCGGGGCTATACTCTAGAACGCACTGGGAGGGATCCAGAAGAGGCTCAAAAAAACTTGTAAAGTGTTGGGCGACCCTGAATGGGCTGCCAACTGAGAACTGGGGCCCATCTTTTCCTCCTAATGTAACATGGGAACATTCTTGCTATTTCACAAAAGAGTTCTTTCTATTTCTGAGAAAAGGAGTAAAGTATTGCTCTTGGACATGAACTTTTGCATCAAGTAATTTAAAGGAGTAAGTGACAACGATCTTGTCAGCACGTCGTCTTCTCGCTGTGTTTCCTGCATCTTCTGATGGGAAGAAACAGGTCCTGGGGAGATGAAGAGAGGAGGCCAGTGGGTTGGGTGAGGCTCCCCGTGCTGCTGGAAAGAGGCCTCCACAGGCTTCGAGCACCGACAGGGCTCCAGGGCCATGCGACATGTGCGCTCAACAAAGGCGTTAGGAAAGAGAGGAAAAGAGGAGCGAGGTCTGGCCACATGGCTGCCCTAGGTGTCTTCCTTTCCCCAGTCATGAGGAGGGTGTGCCGGAACAATACCAGAGCTCCTCTCTCGAGATCTGATTTAAACAGAGTAAAGCCTGTTTTTGGTGGATGCCAAAACAATGGCTAAGGGTATTTGAAAATGTCACGCAGAGTCAGTGAAACGCATAATCTTGTGTGGTTCTCCCTCCCGATCAGTGCAGTCCACCACCAAGCTGACGCCAGAACTCGGGAAGGAGTGGGAGAGGATCTAGTGCAAATTCTTTCTTGCTCTCCAATAGTGATTGTCCTTAAATTCTCATTTTTCTTCATAGAATCTTGCTTCCTACTGAGATTTGCTGCCACCCAAATTTCAGGGTGACTGCTAAAATAAAGCCATGTGTCAAAGCATAACACCTACGAGGTGCATGTTGTACCTGTACGCACACAGGTAGGTCTGACCTTGTCTGCTGTAAGCTTTGCTGTTGAGTTTGACATTGTTTTTGTTCGTTCATTTGCCACAGTATCTGTTTTTCAATATTTCAGTTCCAAAAAGTCAATATGGCATTACTAGTATATTCCTTTTTGTGTGATACTCAGAATCAAACTCCAGACCTCATGCTTACCAGGCAGTATAATATATTATTTAGAGAAAAATTCCACGATTAGGAAACAACCTTCCCTGTGTGGGATGCCTTCCTTACCTCTCATTTGCATCTCTAGACATCATTATAGGAAGGGAATCTCTTTCATTCTCATAGCAAGGCACACACAACTCCAGGGCAGGAAATCCCTGATAGTTCCTGACATACAGTTTTCAAAACTTGAACTATCACCTGTACCCATTTAGCCCACTGTCAGTTTCTTTGCTTGGTTTTGAAAGTGAATGGTGATGAGGAAAGTCTTCCTCTCTGATCCTTTGGAGACAATTTAGAAAGAGAGCACTGTGGTCCACCACTCTCACCCAGCCATTCATATCTAGTGCCAGAGGTAGGTGTTGAACATTTCAGATAGAAAAGAGAGGGCAGGGAGGAAGGAGGGAACATCATGACTCTTCTGTGTGCCTGGGGAATGCTACCCACTATATTCCTCAGTAGCCCCATGGAACAGGTGCACCAATACTTCATATGTGGACAATCAAAGGCCATACGAGGTTGAACAAATAGTCCAATGTCATTTTAGCAGAGCCTAACAGAGACTACATACAAGGCTTACAACTTTGTGAAAATTTCAGGATAGTTTTGAAAGAAAGAATGCTCCTTCATCATCCTTAAATTGCACATGACTGACTACCACCTTACTATCTGTGTTACATTACTAACAGATGAAGGTTCATATTAAATATTAAAGTCTGTAGAGATTTAAAAAATACAATGTGTATTAAAACCTTAAAACATATCTTAATCATTAAAGTTTTTAAATGCTAGATTTTCTAAAGAATCAGATGCTGCAGAAATTCCCCAAAGTCCTCTCTCTCTTTCTTTCTTTTCCCCTCCTCCCTCTCTCCCTCTCTGAATCTAGTGGTTTAGTTTCTTTGCTCCATAATGGATCTTAATGCTACATTGTTCTTCAACTCATGGTGCTACACTAAAACTTGTAGTACCCACTCGTCCATTCTCCTGCTCCAGAAATAGGACCTATGTAGAGATAGGGTCCCATGGAGGACTCTCGTAGAGTTAGAGTCAGAGCTTAGCATCTAATCGCTTTGCCAGAACCCAGCCAAGCATGGACTGGCCCAGAGAGTCAGAACGCCAGCAGAGAATTCCTGCAGAGAAGGATGTGCAGCAGGGGGCAGCGAGACGCTAGGAAGCGCAGCATGTCTCAATCAATAAAGAGGAGCAAGGCATTTCCCCATGTGTAATTCAGACAAGGTCAACAAATGATGCTATGGAAGTATAATTTCTGACTTTTAAAATTCCAAGGTAAGTGTAAGTTCTGAACTTCTACAAGTTGGTAGCAGTTTTAAAAATAGGAATTAAAAAAAAAACACAAAGTAGTTTTGGTAAATACTATTAAAAACATCCCACCTCCTATATTTCTCCAACATGGAGTTGAACAGAGACCTTAAATTTGAGTTCACAGGGGAGGAAAAGAAGTTGAAGCGACAGATGGAAATACTGAGCCCTGGTGAGAGCAGGGCAAGGGTAACGCACACAGTCCTATTAAGCACACTTGTGAATACAGGACTGTTCCTACTTGGGGGTGAGTTTGTCTAAAAGCAGTTGAGGAAGTTTGGAATAAGCAGCATGAGCTGAGAGAAAGAAAATATGAATCACCTAAGAAAAACTTCCCTGGGTGTATTCTATGGTAAAAGAAGAGGGTTTTAGTCTAGTAGACCTCAAAGATCTTAGAAAACAAAGTCAGTTCTCTACTGACTGGGGCACACTCTACAGAGGGTTATGGCTGAGTCTTGCCCTGAGCAGTTATTGATAAAGGCATTCAAAGGGTAGAATGAAGTCATGTATGGACACAATCCATTACCTTTTATTTACTTTACCAGTCTCACCTAATTTGAAACCTGGCAGGAGGGCGTCTCAGCCCAAACAATTACATGACAGTCTCAAGCTGGTAGTCTCCTAAGACAAGAAAGTGCTCGTGCAAACCGGCAAGGCGGCTGGCTCAAGTCGGTCTGTGATATGACAGACATCGTGTAGACCTGCAGGTATTTTTCTTTCATATATTTCAAATTCTGCAAATTTTACCTAGGCCTTCTATGCTCTAATATAATTCCTAAAACTTTGTCAAGAATAAGTGAAAAGTAGCTTTCGGACATCGCGGCTGTGAGTGTTTCCTTCTGTTAGCACAGGCAAGGGACAGAGGTGAGGCCATCAGCAGCATGGTCTCTTCTGCTGCTTTTGCCAGCATGGCAGGACCTGAGAAGAGATTTTCATGGTTCTCTACCCAGGGCTGCTCAGAGCCAAATGAATACTTTCACTAGGAGATCCTTAAAGGCCTCATGTTAAGTCAATGCAACAGTTAAAAATCAGCTTTCATTAAGGGCTATTGTATTTATTAATAGCTATTAAGAACTATTTATAAGAGGCATTATTGTACAGATATGTGAATATGCATTTTACGTCAATACTTTGCCAAAAAGGATAACCTTTTTGTTAAGTAGGTTTATTTCCAAATGGACAAGGACTTGCAAATATTTTTCTCCTAGTGGGCTTTTTCTTCAAGAAGATTCTTGGATCTCCATCAGCTAAGGACTGTTAGTGTGGGCTTTGGACGAGGGGAAGAAAACATATTTTTATTACATAGACCTTGCTGCTGCAATTGTATTTGCTAAAGGGGATTTTAACTGTAAGCAAAGTAAAAAATATAGGTTAAATAATGGACGTCCATTGTCATATGGTGAACAAAGACAATGTAAATAACAGACATGCACTTACCTAATTCGCTCTACTAAATAGGCATTATAGACACTTCTTTAATTATATATTCCTCAGAATTTATCATAAGAATTAGCTTGACCTATCATCATCTTGCTAAGTAGTCCTTATTTAGGAACTGGTCTGACCCTCAGATTTTTTTTTAAGTAGAATGTAAACTCCTGGGATCACAAGCTATATTGTACATGCCTGTGTGTCTCTCAATGAGGTACAAACAGGATCCTGCAAAGTGAAACTCTATACATAAATATCTGTTGATTGATATGATAAAGCAACAGAGTACACTGGGACACTTAAGATCTTGAGTGTCAAGACCATAAAGCACTAGAATGTAGCATGCCATGAAAAGTGGCAGGATATATAGGCCATGGTCCTGGAGTTTGTTAGGAGAACATAGCATGTTTGACCTATGAGGCTCATGCCAGGGATCAGTTTGAGGCCTGGACTGGGGCCTGTAGCTATTCCTCTGCTAATATAAGTTTCCTTGGAGAGACTCAGATATGCAAACACATACCAAGGAAAAGGGGCATCTCCTTCCATTTGGAAGGAGAAAATGTTAGCATCTCCTACAGAACTGCTTGTCTTCTCTCTTTCCCTCTTTCAGGTCTCTCACCTCCCATTATGTTGGTCAGTTATGCATCACCATAGATGCCTGATAAAAAGCAGTCTGTGGGAGGACAAGTTCATTTCAGCTTATGGTTTTGGAGGCTTCAGTTCATGGTCCCCTGGCTCCATTGCTCTTAGGCTTGTTGTGTGGTAGAATGCAGTGAAAAGGTGAGCAGGACAGAGGATGCTCACTTCATACCAGCCAGGAAGCAGAGAGACAGGAAACCACTCTGCCAGAGTGCTTTGTATACTCAGTGGAAGCACTAGGATATGAGGAAAGCTTGCTGCCCATGTGCAGGAGCTGTCTGGGGTCTTTCATCATAAGCGAAGCATGCAGACTCCCAAGTGGGAACTCACATTCCCCTCCCATGGTGAGTCTGTAAAGTTAGATATCAGAGGTTTGCACCTGGAAAGCTGATTTCAAAGATTGACCAGTAGCACTCTAGGAAGAGCTGCATGTTAAAAACTGAGCTAGAGGTAATTTTATTGGGAAGGATTGTACTGTGTCCAAAAACTATCCAAGAAGAAAAGGGAGTTTTTTCTCTTTCCCCAGTGCCTGATTCACACTATTCAGTTATACAGTGTGAATTGTTGATTAAGTGTCTGTTGATGTTGCTTCAGGGATGATTCAGGCTTTAGTATTATCCTTCAAAATGGGCCTTAAGCAAAGGAGGTGACAAGAAGAGCATGGAAGGATCACTCTAAGAGGGACAGGGGTAGCACACTGTAGGGCTCGCCTGTCCTCAGGACCTTTCCTTTGCATTCTCACTCAGATGCCTGCCTGCTTGGCTTGTGTGGAAGACCCCCAGGCAGCTCCTGCACACAGGCAGCAAGGTTTGCTCACCCCGTTTTGGGTCCGTGGAGGCTCACAAGTCATCCTGGGGTAATGGGAAAGAGTGGGACTCAGGAGGCAGAGTGCCTAGGTTATGAAGACAGTATCAACACATAGTCCTTGAAACTTTTATGGAGGGAAAACAGAGAAAAACCTCCAAAGCAGAGCATAATAACCAGAGCTGCATCGTGCATATTATTTTGGGGGCTTCTTTTCTTATTAGTCATGAGAATACGCATGGTTACATCCATATCCTGCTTTCAGTGTGAAGAGCTTTTGAGTGACTAAGAACAAAGGCAACAATATCAACAATTTTATCTATGAAAAAGATGTATTAATTTAAATGATGATGAGTTTGTGAAATAATTTTCATTTTGATAAAGATAGATTGATTGAGTGATGTGTTCTTAAAATATTTTAGGTTCTTTGAAATGAGAACTAGCATTATGAACACATCAAATCTAAGAATCTAGAAGTGTGCAATGGTTTTGGAACCTAGGCGAAGAGTGTGAGTGTTGGGGGAAGGCACTCCTCATATGCCTTGTGTCATGTGCGAATCTGTCAAGACATCAAGCATTTATGCACCATCAAAACAAAACAAAACAACACAACACAAGTAGGAGAGGTGGAGGGGAAGGTGCCGAGTCAGGAATGTGTACGAAGGCTGATCAAGGGGATGAGGAGCTTCACACTCTGTGAGGACTGCATAAAGAGCAGCCCTAGAGTAAGTCTTGTTAGAAATGGGGTCTGCTATAAAAATACAAAAATGATCAGCTCTTTTCTAGCTGAACTGCAGATATCCATCTAAATCCAGATCTAAAATGTAAATGTCATATAGGACCAGCTCTTCAGAACAAAAGCAAAGGAACTGAAGTTTATGTTTGACAGAGGGTTAACTTGATGGAGAATTACATTTGATAGATGGTTTATGTTTGATAGAGAGCCTTGGCATGCCTTCCTCCAGGGGCCCTTACAATCCTTTCTAGGTCCACCCACACCTTTCAGCATAGAATAAAATTTATTTATCATAGTTCTTATTCAGCTCATAGTTCTAATAGTTGACTTATTAATCCAATAAGCAAATATACCCCACAGCTTTAGTACCTAGGACAGTTTTAAAGTATTTCTTCTCTCCAGGACAAATGCATTTTCAAGAAGGAATCTGAGTGACTCCCGATCTAAATCAAAGGGATGACCTGCTCATGGTGGTATTTTGGGCAGTGGGCTGGGCTACAGGAAAAGGTTCTCCTAGACATATGCCGCCCTGAACAACTTCCTGCTTTGCCCATGTGTCTGGCATGTAGTAGCATTAAAAAATGTTTCCTGAAGTTAGCTGCCAAGCCACATACTAAGGAGAATTTTTACACATGTTTGGTATGGGAACAGCAACTGTGGCATATTCACAGCCTGTCTCAGCACACTGCAAAGAGCTATCCTTCTGAATTACAGAGCACTGGAATGAGAGAGATAGTTCATCCCTTTGCTGTCTAGATAGCACTGTCTATGTCTGATATTCAGCAATGACAAGCAGATAGTCTCAAACAGCTTTACCATGCAAACTTATACTAACTGGCTGGTTCTCCTTATCTTCATAAACATTATCGCTAATTATAATTACTGAAGTTCTGGCATAAAGATGCATATCTCAGGAGTGCTGTCAAATTTCTTTGAGTATATCTTGGTCAGATG
>PVKN010009543.1:0-23631 GCA_004027915.1 Capromys pilorides
ACAAAAAAATGCCATAGGATTGACCTGCTAAAATTTTGTATATGGTTAGATTCCTAAATTTCTGTATAAAAATTTGTCATTGTTTTTTAGTATATTCTATAGGGATTTATTAGAATATCAATGATTGATGGAAAATACTGGTTCCATGTTAAGTCTAAGGTGTTTGATACTCAGAAAGAGAGTGATATTAAACTCAAGTATCTATGTTATAGGGTAATAGTGTCACTAAGCCTCTCTCCTGGAGGGTTGACAACTTAAGTTTGCAGACCAAAAAATTACAGGAAAAGAAGGCCTACAAAGATAGCCAATATTTTGTCCCTAGTCCTTCCAGGTCAGTGAGGACTCAGGACATAAGAGAACCTGTATTGTAATATCCTATAACTCAGTGGTGTCCCAAATTTTCTGTTCAAGGAGACAATGGGGCTACAGAGGAAAGGGATCAATGATGTATAGTGTGCCTAAGGAGAGTCACCTAGAGAGAAAACATTCTCTCAGGCTTTCACAGAGAGCAAGTTGGTCAAGCAATGGCCGTCACTCATCCAGATGGCAGACACTGACAAAAGTTCTACCAAACACTGTACATGGTTTCAGGGTAAATCCTGAGGGGATTTGACTGACCTTGTCAGGTACAAAAGTTAGATTTCTTGTTATATAGGTTTTGCTTTAACCTGGTCTTAACTATCCAGCAGAAAAGGTTAACCACACACAAATAAAGAAAAGTTTAACCATGAGGTATAAAAAGTAAAGCCATATTAATATGCTGAGCTGTAAAAGGCTCAAGTCAATAGTTTTCAACATTACCAGTTCTGCTCATCACCCACTACTTTTATCGACTACTGGGATATACATACAACTACTTTCTCTTAGTTCAATGAGAGGAAATATTTGTACTAATAGCATTTAGAAAAGTTATCATGTCTTCATCTTATACTCTGAACAACTATTATGAAGACAACAATATGCACCGCATTAATTATTGTGACTGTCCTGCTAATATGTTTTGAAACTGTCTCACTTCTTTTTTATTAAAATTAATAAAATTTTAAAAAACAATAAAAAATAAAAACTATATTGGAAGTAATTGATCTTAGAATATCATAGGTAACTTATGCAGGAAAAAAATGAAGCAAAAGGTCATATGTTGGTCAGAAATGTTTCAAAGGACCAGTTTTTCTCCCAATCCTAAACTTTTCTCTTTTTTTATGGTTGGCTCAGCCTGCCCTGGGGTATGGTGGCACAGCATGTGCTGCTGAAGATCGAACTGTGGTCCTTGCAGTTGCCTAGGCTTTCCTAAGCAGGCACTTTAGACTGTTAAACCATCTCCGCAACCCCTAAAACTAAACTTTTAACGTGACTGGAATAAAGCATATCAGAGACTCAAGAGTGACCCAGAAGCATCACTTCAGTATCACAGAAGACCGGCTGGTTCCCCATGGCAAAGAGTGAGTCTGGTGCTACCAAGAATAAGAGTCTCTGCCTGATAGTAGTGAAAGTTTTCTTCCCATCTGGCCTGAAGCACTTCCTTTTCTAAATACCTCAAAACCTAACATGATACACAGTTTGTAGATTTTGGGGCAACTCTAAGAGAACACTGCCGTGGATCATTGAAAGGCACTGCAATGAAAAGAACCAGTCTCTTTCTGCCAGAAAAAGGTCACACCTAATGCTATTTAGAATGGCCCTGTTTTTTAGGAAACGGTCCTGTCATTCAGGTTGAAGGACTAGGTTGAGTGACTAATGATGTTTTCCTTTGCAGGACTACTTCACCATCCATTATGCAAAAGCTTTAATGAGCTATTTCTAGAAAGGCCATGCCACAGTCTTCTCCAAGAAAACATGCGATGAATAATTTCAGAGCAAGGAGGCCAGCTCCAACACCATCTCCAGCACCACAGAGTCCTCTCTCTCTCCTCTCTCTCCTCTCTCTCTCTCCCTCCCCCTTCTTACCCACCCTGCCTCTCTCCTTTCTTTCATTCTATCAGGACTCATTTATTTTATATTTAGGCTTTCTAAAAGCTGGAAGTCATTATCACAAGGCAATTTCAATTTCATTAGACAAATTTTTAGTCTTTACATTAAGAGAAAGAAATATGAATATTATCCACTACAGACAAATTAGAAACATGACTATTGGGTTCGTATCTGTAAAGCTGAGTTCAGACGTTGCCAGTTTTATGAAATATAAGACTGTTTTGTAACTTTTCAACTCTAAAGTACCAGAGTGTTGTGCTGGCATCTTCCCTTGACGTGGCGTTCACAGCTGTGTTACTGGCCTCTTCAGATTCACCTTAAAGCTACTCCTGCACTCTACCTGCATATTATTTTTATTCTTTTTCTCTAACAGCTTTATTGAGGTATATTTTACATATTATAAAATTCACCCATTTTCATGTATAGTTCAGTGATTTTTGGTTCATTTACCAGCTGGTGCAGCCATCACCATAAATCAGTTTTAGAACATTTTCATCTCCAATAAAATCCCTCATGCCCACTTCCAATAATCCCCAATCCCATGCAACAACTAATCTACTTTATGTCTCTACAAATTGTCCTCAGTGGGACATCTCATAGAAATGGAATCATATAACATGTTGTCTCTTCTGTCTGGCCTTAGCATAATGTTTTAAGTTTCATTCACAGCATAGAACTGTCAAGAGTTCCTTTATTTCCCACGTCATGGCTATTTCACATTTTGTCTCTCTGTTCACCAACTGACGGGCATTAGTTACTTGCCATTTGGTGACTATGGTGCATAAAGTCGCTATGAAGATTTGCACAGAAGTTTGTATGTTTCCACCTTTTTCCGATGGGCATCTAAGAGTAGATTCTGTGGTCTTTAAAGGCTTTTATTCAATCACTCTTCAGAAATTAATTCACTGGCTCTATGAGAAAGCCATTCCCTATGAAAAGATATCAGTGCTTAACCCTCTTTGGGGAATGATAAATGCACACAGAAAGGCATAAAGTGATTCTTGGAAAGGTAAATCTTGGATGAGGGACACACAGTGTTACTCATTTCACAAACCATTCTCCCCACAATTCTGCTTGCAAATCAAACTGGATCAGAACTAAACCAAATTGTCTGTAAGGTCAACACTGAACCTAAGCAATGAACTTGATTCAGTTCTTTGACTTGGTTCCCACTGTTTGTGAGCAGAATTGTGGAAAAAATCAAGTTCCTGAGCCAAGGTACCACTCTACTGAGTTCCCTATGAAAAGAAGATCTCCTCAATAAATCAGCACTTGTGGAGCCCTGAAGAAGATGCACAAGAGCTAGACACACCTGGAACAGCTACCATTATGCTAAATCCCCAGTGTTTAATTTGTAAAACATGTCAGAAGGACGATTATACCAAGTTGAGGGCCAGGATTTACAAACTCCAAGTGTAAGTTAGTCTGTCTTTCCATGAAGGAATCTAAATTATCTGGATTTTGACTTTCTATTTTGAAGTAAGAATCAACTCTTTCTATCAAAAGTCTTCTCCATTCTCCTCCAGTCTGCTTGAGAAATAGTTCTTGAGTATTAGATGTCAGGAGGTTTTTAGAAAGCACATTTTTCTTCAAATCTGAACACAGTATTTCGTAGAAGTGTGTTGACAAGGAAATGCACTAAATAGCAGTCTTCATAAATAAATAAAATAATGATAAATACATAAATGTTTAGTGCTAGGGAGATAGCTTAGTGGCTTAAGTGCCTACCTGGCAAGCACAACGGCCAGAGATCAAACCCTAGTACAGCACAATAAATAAGTAGATAAATAAAATAATAATAAATAGAATGCAGTCCTGGATGTGTAAACCATTATCAGGAGGCACTTGAGAACCCATGCACAGACCCTGGGTGACCTTAGGTTGATCTCCTAGCCCTGGCATGGGACACAACTCTCCTGCCCAATCCATCTCTTCAAGCCACACAAGCCTCTCTGTCTTGTTAATATGCCTGGCTATCACTTCACAGCCTTTTGGGTTGCTATTTTTTCTTCTAAGAAAATGCTTGTAGTCAAAATATTACTGCCTATTTTTATTTCTACTTTACCTCAACAATGGCCCTCTGATGGACAACAGTGACCATGGCAGGCATCAGAGTGATAGCAATGAACATATATGAGACCTGAAATGCAGTGGTCACTTGATAGGCATCCCCAGAACGGGGGCTTCTGTCATCACATCACTGGTCACCATGCATCTGTTTGCTGCTGCTGCTGCTGCTGCGACAAATAACACACATTGCATGGCTTAAACAGCAGATATCCATCACCTGGGGGACAGAGGTCCAAAACCAATGTGTCACCAGGCTTATGTCCTTCCAAACGCTGAGAGGGACAGATGTGTTTCAGTTCTTTCTGCTCAGTTTGGAGAAAACCATTTTCTCCCTGTTTCCACTTTATCTTCCCTCTGCTACATCTCTGGATCCCAGTCATCTCTTCTTATAAAGATAGCAGTCACACTGGCTCGTTGCCCACCCTAATGACCACATCTTAACTTGATTACCTCTGCCAAGACCCCCTCTCCCGACAAGGTCATATCGGAGGTACTGCAGGGTACACTTCAGCTTATGAATGTGGAGGATCACAATTTAATCCATAACAGACACTATTATTCAATCTGTTACCACAGGCAGTTTGTTCCAGAAGGAAATTGTTCTTGGAGCGATACCAATTTCAATTGTAGCTTGACAACTCTAAGCAAAGAGCAGACGATTCCATTCGAACTTCAGCCCAGGGAATGAAATCTGCACTCAGTGCCACAAGACTGCCTCATGGAGCTTTTGCAGGAGCCACATCGTATGTTCAGTGAAGCAGCCCACCATCAGCTGACTGAGCACTCATCAAGGAAGCACACAGCCATCCAGATCCATCTCACACATGCCATGGAGAGTCAGGAACACAGTTAACATCTCCACACATGCAGTGTTCAATTGCTAGATGGACCGCAGAATGCAGAGGCCAAGGTAGCACAGCTTATGGAGAAAAATCCAAACTAAAATGTCTCTCTGTTCTGTTATGTACTTCGCATTCTTGATTTATAGCAGTATCACGTATGAAGACTGGAGACTGTGTGCCACAGATGTTTTTGCTGCACCATCTAAAAGGACTTGCTGTTTTCTGACCAGTGGGTAGAACACAATTCACCAGAGATGAGAATTTCAGTTGTTTTGGTGAACAATGAAATCTCTAAGATGTGAGTATTTGGTCATAATGAAAAATAAACGTAATATGCCAGAGGCTTCGTGTTGTGTGCTGCATCTTATGATGGAGGTGGGATGAGAATGATTTCCAAGTGGAAAGAGCTAATTAAATGGATCATAAGACCTGCACAAGGACACAGGGAAACCTGGATGATGATCCAAATGCCATGTTGAGGACTCTGGGCCACATCCTAGAGATTACTCTTTGTGGCCCAGCATACTTTGAGTAAAGGAAAAGTTGCATTTTATTTCAGCACCTGTCTTCTTTGCAACAAATATTTATGAACAGTCTCTTCTTGGGATCTCCAAGAAGGAGCAGGTTAGGAAACACCATCAAATGTACAAAATCTTATTGCTACTGCTTGAAGAATACAGATGTTAAAACTTCACATCTTCCTAATTTTCTAGGAGCACCACATTGTGTGTGTGTGTTTGTGTGTGTGTGTGTGTGTGTGTGTCTTTATGTGCAGCAGATAGTCACTGATAAAGTGAAGGTGTAGTATCAACTTCCAGATAAAAACACTAACCCAGATTTTAGACTTGGCCCTCTTTGGATCCTGGAAGATACAGGAAATGTGGGAAACACATATGGAAAATGGAGAAGCATGATGCAGAAAATTACGATCTGAGTTCCAGAGAGATGAAAGTTTCATCAGCGGCTTTTGCCAGTGCACCTCATTGAGGACACGTGGAAACAGGCCAAAGCAGTCTGTCAGGCCAACTCTGCCAGGGAACAGAGCTTTTTAAAAATATGTTCATCATTTATCTTGGTAATTTCAAGCCAAGACTATAGAATATTATTACAAATATTTTGAATGTTAGAAGTTGAAACTTCTGTGAAATAGAAAATATGTGGATATGTTGCTTTTTTTCTTCAAGGTTATATAAGAACTGAGATTATTGATGTCTAATGTGCTGGTGCTTTAAAGGAGGTGAGCATGGGAAGCACAGATTCCATCCCCAGACTCTTTCAAGCTAAACCTCAGTGGCGGTGGCAGGTCCCTGTTGCCTGCTCTTCCTGGCTTCCACTTCTCTACAAAGTGTCGGGTAAGAGATTGCACAGCCTAGCTATTAGCAGCAGCAGAACAAAAATATGCCACTCACTGTAACCCAATATTTGACCAAGAGATAGGCTCTCTGAAGTTTAATGTCTAATTAGCCATCTAATTTAGCCATTTAATTAGTGAAAAACTCACAACTCCTTGAGTATATTTCTTTATATAGAAACCTTAAACAGAAATACACACTGCTACCTGTGGTCAAGAGTCTTACCACTGGACCCAAGCTGTCACAGATGACAGGAACTGTGCCAGATCTCCCCTAGGCTCTGGAACTCTGTGGTGACATGCACATGAGACCTAGGCTACCACTGCCCAAGAACCTCACATCTCCTCCCTTTGCTTTTATCATAGTCCCATGTCTCTCTGGACGCGAGGCTCATCCAGGATTCCATTTTAGTTCAGATATATGGATCTCTGATTTGTACCTGAAATAGGGCTATACACTGATCAAATCTTGATCAAGACAAAAACCCTTAAATTCACACAATCTAGTCTGATCCAGGAGTTATAACCTATAAATGCATCATTTTGCTATAAAACCAAAGTTTCTAAGGTTAAAAATTATAAAGAGCCTGACAAATCCTAGGCAGTGCTCATAGTGCTACAGCTATTAGAAGGAAGACAGCTAGATCCTTTGCAGGGCTACCCTGTAGTCTACGTGGGTTATCCATAGCATGATGAAGATGAAAATACTTCAGGCTTTCAATATCAAGGTGAGATCCATGGGGAAGGTAGATGCTAGGTAGCGTGAAAGGGCAGCATTGCCCTAGGGTTCAGGGTAAGGAGCTCAGAAGCAAATTTCTCTTTGCAACCCAGTTTCCATTCAAGTAAAAGGCTGCAAGTTGTATCAAACAGTGAAAGCAGTGTGTGGATTTAGTTTTAAATCATAGGTAGAAGGCACTTGTATTAGACAGCTTTCAGTTGCTGAGATGTAATGCCTAACAATCACAATTAATGGGCAGGATAGTTAATTTGGCTTATGTTTTGGGTGGTTCGGTCCACTGTTTGGTGGCACCAAGTCAGAGCATCATGGTGGGTGGGTACAGCCTGGTCAAGGCCCAGTCCAGAAGGGCTGGGAACAGAGCACAGAAACATCTCCAGACTCACTGATCCACCAACCTTAATCTCAGTTCCCTGCAACATCTCAGGGCATGGGTAAAATATGGACAAATTGTTGACCAGAGGATGACACGTATGGTTCCTAGTCCACATGTCAACAGAGTCTTTGTTCCCAATCAAAATCCCCACAACCTGGCTTTTTCTGGCTACTTTCTTAGCTTTCTAGTATTCTGAGCTCAAATGTGAATCGCCTACCATGCTCTGCTTATTACATTTTAAGGATTTTCTAGCCGACGCTTCCAAAACTTAACACTATGAAAATACTTCACCATGTTCACCAGGACTATGATACTACAGACTGGCCCAGCTTACAAAATGGGTTATGAGTTTTTGACTTAGGATGGTTCAAAAAGCATGTGTACCCAGTACAAATTCCACATTGAACTTTGAATTTTGAACTTCTCCTATGCTAGGAATACACAATACAATCACGTCTCCTGGTGCTGGGTAGGAGCAGCAAGCCAGAGCTTCTGAGGAGCCACAGGATCACCAAGCAAGTGACAGGCACGCCATGGACTGTGTTACTGAGTTACAATATTCAGTTGTTTGCAGGTGTTGGATGGATTTTTGATTTAGTACATTTGCAATTTATAATAAGTCTATTGGACACAACCTCCTTGTAAGCCAAAGAGCATCTGGGCTATTACCAAAGACAACCAACACCCACTGATGTCTCAGGAATCAGCTCAGGTATAGTTTCCTCCAGAGTGACTTCCCCAACTCTCTCCTTCTGGGTACAGTGTGCCTTCTTCACTCCTGCCACAGCCCACATCTGCTATTCCATAATACCTGCCTTACACTGTTGGAGCCCCATAAACATTTTGTTGGAGGAAAAGGACAGAAATATTTTTTTTTTAGTGTATTTTAGTACAAAGTCTACAGGGTCTCACTACTAGATCGGACTCATAGTCATCCACCTGTTTTCAGCCTCCCAAGCACTGGGATTATAGGCACACATCACCATGCCCAGTCTCATTCATCATCTCAGCGCACCCCAGGGTCAGAGCCAGCATGGCACAGCTGGGGTCGAACCCGGGTCACTGCACTCAGTCACTTTAATCTGCTGAGCTATCAGGCCAGCACTTGTTGGAGGAAAAGGAAGATGAAAGAACTAATGCTTCTACCACTTATTGGCAGCTCTTTTATGAAAAGCAAAAGAGTAAAATTATATATATATATATATATCATATATATATTATATATGATATATATATATATATATAACTCAATTTTTTAAATGTCTGAAAATACAGCTCACCAAGTGGAAGAGAAACTACAGGACCAGGTTTCATTAAAAAAAAGAAAAATCAAAATCCACAGAAGCTTCTGGAAAACCAAGCAGTGAGTACTGAAGAATTCAAAAGGCACAATCATCAGGAGTGAGTTGCACATCATGACTTCTGTCTTGTTCCTGTCCTCAAGGACTTGGGCAATGCAGGACCCTGGCTGGCCTTCCTGCAGTCATAGGTCCACCTTGGATCAGGAAAGTCAGTCACCTTTACCAAGAGTCTCACCAAAATATACCCAACATACAATGGCCATGCTGTTTGCAGGAAAAAGGGAGACAGACAGGTCAGATGGAGATGCAGTAAAAACATTCAAGTTTACCATAGGTGCCTTGATTAGTTTTCTCTCATTGCAGAGACAAACTATCCCACTCCCAAAGTGAAGGAAGGAAGGTTTATGTAGCTCGCAGTGTGTGGAGGTTTCAGTCCATAATCAGCTGGCTCTAAGGCTGGGTGGCCTGGCACAAGGGAAAGGTTTCAAGGCAGCAGAAGGGAACAAAACCAACGAGCAAACGGGGAGCAAAGCAAGCCTCTTTCCTCCTTTATATGGTAAGCAGTCTGTGCCCCTCCCACTTCAGGTGTAGCACCCACACTATCTCCCTTCCCGCCTCTTGTACAGGCTCAGGACATTCACAAAGTGAGGGCCTCGGCCCTCTGCTGGGTCACTTAGGTAAACTTCTAAACTTCTCAGTTTGACACAGTGTATCAACACTACAATGTGGAACCCTATGAAGTTTTGCAACTTCCACTTCATGGAAGCGTTTCAATTACTCTTCTCTTATTGTTGGGACAAAATACAGGACACCAAAATGAAGGAAGGAAAGGTTTATTCGGCTCACAGCCAGTTGAGGTTTTAGTCCTTACTCGGCTTGCTCCAAGGCAGAGAGGCACATGGCACAGCGAGAGCCATTCAGGGAGGCAAAGAGCAGAAAGCAAAGGGAGTGGCAGCAGCTCAGGCAGCCAGCCAGCCTCTCTCCCCTCCTTACATGGTAATGCAGAGTGTCTGCCCCAGGGCATTGACACCCATAATTCCAGCACTGGATCAAGAATTATTCACAACTCCAGAAAGCACCCTATGACTACATGGGCCTTTGGGGGAACACCTAGACACAAACCATAACAGGAAGGGAAGGGTGAGGCTCAGCAGGTTCAAGCACCCAGTGGAAGGGCAACACAGGGGGAATTTGAGTGAGGCACTTGCCTAAGTTTTTCAGGCCAAGAATATGACTACTACACTTTTTTTTTCCCTGGCAGCCAAGTGTAATAGCTTTGTAGCACAAAGTCTCTGAGCTGGGCCCTAAAAGGTGCACGGGATTCCAAATGGCAGAGACATGAAGGACCAGAAAGTGGGAAAGGACCGAGTAATGTGCTTTGCCATGCATTTGGTATTTGCAATGTTCCCGTCAGCTCTAGAGCCAGCATCCTTTGTAAGCGCTGGGGCAAGGGGAAGAAAGCGTGCTTTGCATTTCCTCCGAGACTCACAAACACTCTGCTAAAGGGAAAGGGATCCAAGACAACATTCGTTTAAATTAAAAATAACAATAAAAAGAAAAACTTGACATCCATTCCTAGCCAAAAAGTTGAGCATTAAATGACACTCAAATTTGGCTTTGATAAAAAAAAAACTGTATGTTGTTTTAGATTTCTATATTTAAGCAATTTTTGCAAGCCTCAGAAGAAACTAGCAATGCCTTAATTGCTTCCTTGTTTTTACATACTACATTATATTGAACCTCAACAGCAGCTGTCATAAAATTACCAGCATTAGGAAAACACTGTATATTTTGTACATGGAAGAACCCCAAATACCTGAAAATACCTCCGAGTGTTTGAGGAGCCAATTGAGCATTTTAAAAATGTGTTTAATTTCTAGTTATGCTTGGGTGTCTGGGACACACCCTCAGGCCTTCGGTCCTTTCCATGCAGAATATGGAATTTTCCACTGAAATCCCTCCCAACCAGCCCACTCATGGACGGCCTGGTTGCACACCTGCTAGGAAGTGGGGAGACTTTGTTCGTATGCATTTTGAAACAGCAAATCTGATGCTAGGAATCAGAAAGACAAAGGCATGGGAACCGCAAATTGGTAGTGAGGAGCTTCTTCCATGGGCCAGGGGCGTCATGAGGTCGGTTGCTCTTCTGCATCTCCATGGTCCAGACAGCAGTGCTGGGAGGGGGAAGGCTCACAGTGCCTCTCCTCCAGCCACCTCGCCCTGCAGGGCCATGGTTATGAGGCCGTTTGCTCATTGGGCAGAGGGAGAAATGATGGGCTGTGGGTCAGAAGACATAGACTCACTTGCAGTGTGCTCAGAAAAGGCAAAGGCATCAGAGCAGGAAGATAAGTGCTGCTGGGGGCCTGGGAGGAGGGGATGGGGTGTGGAAAACAACCCAGGAAAGGGCTCCTGGCTGTCTGGGAGGTCTCTTTTTATATAATGATAATGTTCTGAAGCCACTTGTGGTGAGGCTTGCACAACTGTTCAGTCAAGCGAGGGACTACCGAACTGTAACTTTAAGTGGCCGAACTACACTACAGAAGTGTTCTGTCTCAATAAAGCTGTTTTGAAAAATGCTAAAAACTAATCCAAGACACATCTGGATTTGAACTTCAATAGTACAAGACAATAAGAGCCTTGTCTCTTCACAATAGCTCGTGCCTCTTGTGCAGTAGCCCCACGTGCCCATTCCAGATGCCCTGGGAGCTGAAGCCAAGAGAGACGCGTGGTCAGGCACTGACGCTGCTATGAATGTACACCTCAGCTCCGCTGCTCGGTGCTCCAGGCCCACTCATGTCCCACTGTGGTCTTGACTTGCAGCGGTCCTGAAATTGGAGCTTATTCCTAATTCTCCTCTTTCCATTAAGCCCAGATTTGTTGCAAGGATTTGTCAGTGTCACCTACACATCTCTGTAAACTTCTCTGGCCATACTCGCTGGCCAAGCCTGGCTCGGATCCTCTTCCTGCTGCATATCCTGGTGCACTGCTCTTTCCCTCCCCTTCATTCTTTTTGTTTGTTTTTTCTACTTCTCCTACAAATGTACAATATTTTCTTCTATTTATTTAGGATTCTTTTCATTTATTTTTATTATTTTTTACAATAGTTAATACATTCCATAATGTTGTCTTCATCATAGTTGTTCAGAGTACAAGATGCAGACATGATTTCTTGTCTAAACCTCATTAGCACAGATCTTTCTTTTCATTGCACAAAGAGAAAGCAACTGTCTGTACCATCCAACAGTCCACAACATTCTCTCAGGCTTCCACAGAGAGCAAAGTAGTCAAGCATTGGCTGTGACGCATCCAGATGGCTACACTCTCAAAAGTTCTGCAAGCTGCTGTACATAGTTCCAGTAACCCTGAAGGGACCTGACTGACCTTGTCAGATACAAAAGTTGCATATTCTTTGTAACATAGGTCTTGCTTTATCTTGGTCTTCACCATCCAGCAAAAAAGTCAATATGCTCAGTTGTAAAAGGCTCAAGTTAACAGCCCCTGATAATGCCAGAGGAGCTGATAATCCACTACTGTTATGGACTATTGGACTAAATATACAGCGACTTTCCCCTTGATTCTTTCTCTGCCACTTGGCTCAAAGCACAGAAAGGACAGGGGGCAGGGACTGAGTTCCCTTGTCTCTGGCCACCCCCTACCCAGCACAGAGCACAATAACTATTGGCTAAACACAAGACTAGATAAAGGAATAAACACACCACATGTGACATAATATATGCAGGAGAATATATTTCTGTGTCCGAATGCAGACGTGATGTTTCAGGCACATTTGCTCATCAGACATTTTTAAAATAAATAAAAAGAAGACAAGCCCACCAAAATTAGTAGTGAAACAATACAAACAATGAAGTTGCTGCAGCTCTGCCTTAGAAAGTCACACACACACACACACACACACACACACACACACACACACCTGTTCTATTTCTGGCTCTCCTTCCTGCTCCAGTGAGACATATTTGCTCATTGTCCCTTGACTTCCTTTCACTGTCACCTGACATTCTAGCACTCATCCTACCCCAAGTACATCCCATCTGTAATTGCGCATATACCACATGCCTGCTCCCAGCTCTACTGGGTAAGCAGTTCAATCCAATGTACCAAAGGCAGGGGCAAATACATCTGGTATTAATTCTCCTGACCATGCCCTTTTCCTGGGACTGCCTGTTCAATGCCTGCTGGTCCTCAGTCTGCTTCATGCACCAAAGCCTTCCTGGCTTCCCCTCTCTCATCTGCCTTTCTCTCTGAAGGCACAGAGTTCAGATGTCTGAGCAGAAAGTCAAAGCCACATCTGGGAGAACAAAGGGGTCATTAATGTGAGGACTGAGTTGCAGCTGCATGCACGGGGGCTAAGAGGATGCACAGGAGATGTACAGGAAATACAGGGCCCTACCACACACTCAGCCTCCCTGCTGGGTGCAGAGGGAACACTGGTAGAGGCAGTGTCCTCAAACTCTATGTACACCTCGAAGAGAGGCTTTGTCAGAGTGCTGGAGCAGCAAGGCTGTTCCTGAAGCTGAGGTGGCAGAATGACTCTGGTGTCACACCATTCCTGCCATCAGTCTCCCTACAGCCGGCTAGTGGTGAGCACCATGGGTGACCTACAGGTCCCTTACCATTTAGGGTGCATTGGGAAGCACTGTGGATGGATCTGAAGCCAAGAAGGTGGAGCTGCCACCATCTTAGTGTCTCCTCCACATTCTTCAGGTCCACAGGCTCTTTACGTGGTTGATGATCTCCACTTTATCAGACCCTTGACTTGGAGCTCGGGCCTCCTGGTCTGGAGCTGACGTCCATTCAGCGACCCTCTCTGTCTGGGCTATCAGACCCCCTGATCCCATTTCTTCATGTCCAGGAGGTGATCAGAACACACCTAGAAACAGAAATGCAGCACAGTGAAAGTGTAAACCAGGTAGGAAATTCCTTGGAATACAAGAAGTCTTTACTAAATGGGAGTTTCTTTCTGCTCATTGTCTCAACATCTGGGAAAGGATGAACAGAAAAGGACATGGCTAAATGCTCTCATCTCTATCTCTTTTAAGGCTCCTTTCTCCCCTCTCTCCTTTCCTCTCATGGCAAAGCACATTCACATCTATCATGCAGAGCACTCATGTGCTAAGTTCACAGTCAACATCTCCAGCCTTTTCCTCTTCAGCGCTCTCTCTCTCTCTCTCTCTCTCTCTCTCTCTCTCTCTCTCTCTCTCTCTCTCCCATCACTTCAACAACTCTCACTTTCATTCCCACCATATGACAGTACCACTTTAAACTGAAAACCACCTGTAGCAAGACAAACAATGCTGAGGCTGCTTCTTCAATGACTCATCAAGAGATGAGAATTTTGTAAACAGCGCCTGGAACTTTACAGTACTGGACATTCTGGAGACTTCTGCAATGACCCAAGGCACCAGAATACCAGGAAAACAGATTTCTGGATCGCTGTGATTTTAAAGTTCAGATGCTCAGAAGATGCCTGATATATCCAATGTGTCTTGGTGGTTAATTACTAAACTCTCAGACATTTGTCCATGCAATTTAGGAGGAAGTAGCATCAGAAATGTTTGTAATATCTTGCTTGCTTTTACTGAGAAGTGTTTCCGCTTACCAGTAAATTATTAAAGTGCTAAATATTCATTTCTCTCCTTTTTCTTTTTTCATCACTTTCAAATTAGTTTATTAAGCAAATCTATGAAGGATCAGCTAAATAATGGTATCATAGACAGCAAAACTAGGCAGAAATATTGTAGGTAGTCGGGTAGGTCTAGGCCCTTGACTCTCTCAAGGGTGAAAGGGTGACAAGGGGGAAACACATCTCACTTGTGGGTGGCTGAAGACACATTTGCTGGAGACTAGGCCTCAAGACAATGAGGAGTTGACCTTGCCTGTGTTCTTCAAAGAACAGACACCAGGCTGAAAGAAGCCTGGATAGACATCAGTCACGCCAGTGGGTGGCCAAGACCTCAGTCCCATCATTTCCTAGCAAAAGTCTTTGTTCTTTCCAGGTACCCTTGTGCCATGACTTGCTTCCCCACTGGAATGCCACTACCGAAGTCACTACATTTGTATGCTGATTGTCTCATTGTAGCCATAAGCCACACCACAACCACATGAGTATTGCTCTGTAAAACGTCCCTAAAAGTCGGATCCTTGGGCGGCCCATTTGGGACCCTCCTGTTCCTCTGATAAGAGCTCTTATTCTGTCAATACCTTCCTACTCTTAATCTCTGTTGTTCCTAGAGTTCGTTTCTCAACTTTTAAAGAACATGAGCTTGAAATACCAGACATCTAACAGGTTGAGGGTAATAACATTTCCCTTATGTCATATTTGGAGGTATCACTCCTGTAACAATGGTAGCATAAAGGTCATCTTAGGGTTATTTTTCTCTGGGCACTTCAGGGGGTTTAGATGTTAGCTTGCCACTATAGAAAAACATATGAAGAAAAAAATTATCATCTTCTCTTGTGTCTCCATTCCTAATAAAAGAGGACTGCATGAGAATAGTCACAAAGAAGACAAATTTCTTAATGCAAAGAACTAGAAAATATGGGCCGCTGTTTCTAAATCAGATATCAACACTTTTCTTGTCCCTGCTATCTACCCTGTGGTTACTGTAAGGCCATTTCGTAATGGCAAACATCCTGGCTATACTCTATGCAACAAGCGTACGTGTTGGAGAGAGGTCTGATTTCAAAGGAAACAAAACAAGAAGGACACAGCACAGTCCCTGTAGACAACATAAAATGTGAGGAATCTCATCAGAGAGGTGAGAACCAGGAGCATGCCCAGGAGCAAGAGATTGAGCCTGTCTCTTGAGTGTCCTCAGGAGTCCACTAATGGAGACAACGCCAAAAGCTATCTACAGGCAGGAAAGACACCTCCAGCTCTCAGACAGTCTGTCCTTCTGATGTTTTATTGCTATTCCTAACAGTAGAAGGATTTTGCTATTTTCTTAGAACATTCTTCTCACTGCTGTGGGGAGTTACCTGTGTACACCAGACACTGTTATGGCCTCTGATCACCACTGTTAGGTTTGGTGTGACACTTGCAGGTTGATTTGGTACCCACTGCATCTAAGCAGATGTACTGTAAATGCCGCTGGGCAGATTTCTATAAGCTCCCTTCCATTTTCTTCTGTCATCCATAGTAGGAGCTGGTCTCTGGGAGAAATGGCAACTGACCTACCAATGTCAGTGTGCAAGAAACAAATGTAAACTCTCTGTTCCTTCTTGTTTAACAGACAACATCTTCTTGTGATGCTAACCACATCCCCAGGACACTGTGGTAAATGTTGGAGGGAATGGGCTTGGCCAATTAGGTACCATGTGACAAGAGCTGCTCTGGCTCTGTTAGAACTGATACTGCCACCTTCAGTAATCCATTCATTGACATCAACTGCAAGGCCACATCATACAACTCCACCAATGGCAAGTTCCATGGTGCAGAATGAAACAAGAAACTTGGCCCCGATAGAAAAAGCATTGCTGTCTTCCAGGAGTGAGCTCAACCAATACCAAATGATATGATCCTGGCACAGAATATGTTGCAGAATCTTCTAGCATTCTCACTGCCATGGAGAAGGCCAGGGCTCCCTGAAAGGGTGGGGACTAATGGGCCATTGTCTCTGTCTCTTCAGCTACCCCTACCTATGTCTGTGATGGGAGTAAATAATAAGAAACACAATTCACTTAAGATAATGAGCACAGCCAGTGCCTCCTACACCACCTACTTATCCCTTTGCTGGTCATCATGTCAACCTTGTGTCATGAAGGGACTCATGACCACAGTCCATGCCATCACTGCCAGACAGAGACTTGAATGGCCTATCTTGGAAACTGTGGTCTAATGGCCACAGGGTTGTCCAAAACACCATCCTGAACATGAGAATGGCAAGAGAATTTCTCCTCCTGGAGCATCCATGCCCCAGCTCCGTCCCTCAACGTACTGAGTTCCACCCCTTCTCACGATATCTGTCTTAGTCCTATGAAGAAGGAGAAGGACTCTGAAGCCCTGTTTATCAGTTACTAACAATAAAGTCCACCACAACTGAAAATAAAAAACAAGAAAAACTCATCTTTGCATTATTTAAAATTTAGTTTCTTTTACACTTATGCAGCAAAATTAAATCAGTCAAACACTTCTTCCATTATTCTACCTCATAAAAAATTATTCTATAGTTCTGAATCTTCTAACCACATTATTCCCTAAGATTAATATCAAGAGTGATTATTATTTTTTTTCTCTTAAACAATAGATTTTATTTTTCTGATAGAAAGAAGCACCTCAGTAACTCTTCCCAGAGAGGATTATTGTGGCTTGCCTGTCCAGCACAGTAACATGGCTTTTATTAGTGTCTCTGGCACAATAAAAAGACAGTAAGTAGAGTTTGCATGGCTTCAGGGAAACCACTGAAGGAGAAAAGAATCTTATGGCAAATCAGTTCTAATACTTATTCCCTTCTTACTCAGGTTTAAATGTCCCTATTAGTGAAGAACTTGAGGAACAAATATCTAAGTTCCTATATTTTAATAAAGTTACTTCATTTTAGTTTGCCTGAGCAGATAAGTCCCAGAAGACCTTGACATCCAGATGATCATTTCGTGTCTGGTTTATCAAGCCTATCCAGTGTGTGACCTCTTACCAGTCATGGAATAGATACTCAATAAATGTTTGCTGAATGAGCTAGAGGGTGAAGGAATAAAAAGTAGTGAATTTGCTCAGGCAACAGACTGAACACTGTGCCATGTTAGCCTAAAAAATCTTCATGGTAGCCACTAAGAACACGGAGATAGAAAAGATACCCATGAGCAAGAGGAGAAATAGATACAGTAAGAGCTGCCTGTGCTAGAGAAAGGCCAAGGTGTCACAGAAACCCACAGAACAGCCGTTGCTCAGCCTGGTGTCTAAAAAAGGCTTTGCACTACCCGAGGAGCTTGCATGTGTATTAGAGTATGTGCAGAGGCAGAGTCAAAGTAGCTGTTCAGGGATTACAAAATATCAGCTGGGTGAAATGTGCCCCCTTAAGCACCATATAAAAATGGTTCAAGAAACTTAAGAGAAACGGGAGGATAATAAAATGCAGGCTTCCATAAACTGGAAATAATGGAGAAAACAGAACTCTTCCAACTTCTGTTATGGAGACATCCCCAGAGAGCGGGATTGAAGACAAAAAAGATGGTTTTTGCAGAGTCTAGGTGTGAGGTTCAATCACCAAATACTAAAGAAGGAGTCAATAATATTACTTTTATAAAATATAAATGTAGATGTTTTAAGAAGGACTATGGACAGGCCCCACCAGTCTGAGACCAGCTGAAGAATTTTGATTGCCCAGATAGACACTTATTAGCCAGTAGTCTCAAGTACCACCATTTTTCCACTCATTTAGAACTCATTCAGACTTATACAGCATATTACATTTAATTAATTGAGTGTTTATGCATTAAGGAGTTATTTGCTTGTGACTATAGTGAAATTTCCAGGATTTATGACAGGAACATTTTAGAACAGCAACGTGTGTTTTCCTCCGATTTGTATAGCTTCATTCATTATAATTTTTCCTGATGTTTTGCCTACCATATTATTAACTTCTCCAAAGCAATGAAATACCAGCTTGTCTTCTCACAGCAGAGAAATGAGAGGGATAATTATAAATGTGGAAATCCCAGTGAAAACACACTTCTATTGAAACAGGCTAGTGACCCAAGAAGGAGTTCCCTGGATTTATGAAGACTATTTTAGAAAAAGGCAAACTCAAGCTAAACAGATACATTTTTTTTCATCCAGGGTCTTGGATACCTCATATACCTCATAAACAGGAAAAATAAATTGCGTATAAATATTATATATATATATATTAATGTCATAATGTGAAAGAATTTATATGTTACTATAAGTTATGAAGCCCAAATAAACCATCATGTTTGCAAGTACATACCATGTATAAATATTTAATCACTGCAAAATGTTCTTTGGAAATGAAAGAGTTTGTAAGCATGGTGTTTTAGTTGACTATAAAGGTAATGGTAAGATGTGTTCTTTGCAAATTCTGGCTACATAACTTCCTGAATCATAGAAGGAAAGCCCGTGTGAGGCCAGCTCCCTGCCTGTCAGTGCAGTAGGCAGGGTGATCTGGGGAATCAATTCCATCAATTCCACCCGGGCTGTAGATCAGAAGCTACTTTACAAAGAGCTGGGGCTGACAGGACCACCAGAGTCCTTTGTGTTTATTATTGAACCAGGTGTTTAGGGGCCATCCGGCTCAATGCAGAGCATGGGAAGAAACCAGCGGAGGGAGGACCAGGACAGGGAGGGGTCAGGGCAGGGTGTGAGGACCGGCCCTGAGCAGCCTGCCCTCCTGTGTGGGAGAGTGTTTGTATTATGACATCCTGCAGGCTCCATTGTTATTTCTCACAATATCACAGCCAGTGTCGGGCACCCTGACCATCCGGGTGGCCTCTCATAAAAGGAGAAAAAAAAGAACCCCTTGATTTACATTCCTCCTTCAGAGAGGCTCGCCTTTCTCCTTCACATTGCCGCGCTTCCTTTCCCTATTCTGATATTTCTCTTGCGTTTACATAACCTCTGGACTAGCCGCACGTTGTGAACTTATATTCATTGAGAGGAAAGTTAGGCTGGGAAATAATGGCCAGTCCCGAGGCCTGCTCTCCAGATATGTGCCTCCACGCAGCAGCGCCACGTGAAGTCATCTCTACATGTGAAAATAAGGAAAGGGAAGAAAATGTATATACAAATAAGGGTCATCAGGGTGCATGGCTTAGGTAAGGAGCTAGGAATACGCATGTTTTCGTAATGGCTGGTTTTATTATTTTACTTAAAAACGACTTTGTTTAGGAGAAAGACATCATCCGATCGGATGAGAAGGTGCTACACAGCAAAGAAATTGAGAAACGCTAAAGCAGTGGAGAAAGGGGAATTGCTCCACATAAGGCAGGAAATGGGAGTTCTCTTTGCTCCTAAAGTGCGGAGTGAGGAGGACATAAAAGAAACTGTAGCCATAAAAGAATTGAATTTGCAGAAAGACTGAGAAAAAGTCATTCCTCGCGGGGCCAAATAAAATTTTAGGGGAAACAAATATTACATCAAATACAAACTGGCTAGCGCTCTCAGCTTCCTTGGTCACCGTCTCCCTTGCCTCCTCTCAGTGGGGCTCCAGGTACAGCGGTTGCTCCTCCACCACCGGCCTCTTATGACCCTGGGGCTGTAAAATCTGGTCACAGACCAAAAGGCCTGGTGACGCAATATGGAGTGGAGGAAAGAAAACATTTTCTACCAAGAGGAGAGGAAAGACAAGAAGGTCCTGAGATAGGAATCCTTCTTTGTTTCCCTGTTTCTTGGACTTCCATTGAGTTCGTTTTTTCCTACCGGATGCCCCCACACACACCCGCAGTGCAGTGCTCAAGTACCATAGACCCAAGTGTGCCTACCTGGGAATCTCTTGGGTCTCATTTCTCTTTGCAGTGTATGGCAAAGCAGAGGCCAGCTTGTTGCTCTGCATAACTGCACATCACTTGCATATCTCTGTGCCTTCCTTTCTCTTTCCCCCATCCTCAGAACCCTGGTCTTGCATATCCAAGTAAGAACCTGGCATCTTACCCCTTACCTCAAACGTAGCTTGGTGGAGCCCTGACATCAGGATGTACTTTAATACTACAAATTATGTGCCTCCCCTCACTCCTCCAGCTTTCAAAAATGCTTCAACTAACCCAAGAATATTTGAAGTATTGACACCTTTTGGTGAAAATAAAATTGAGGGTTGAGCTTTATATTTGACTATTTTAGTTAGGTCGTAGGGTTATTACAGAAGTAGAAAAGCCTGCAGACCAAACTGGTCTTGACTACCACAGATATCATCCAAAAACATTTGGAAAACTCTTGAGAGATCTCATTATTACTTGAATCAATTCTCAGGATTCCTAGCATCCTTATTTTATGAACAATAAAAGTAGCAGTACAAGAAATTAAACAACTTGTGCAGCACATTGTTAGTTAAAGGTAAGACTCAGTCTCCCAGTTCCAATATCATGTTTGTTCCACTTCTGAAGTTTATCTTTTCTAATAACCTAAATTTTTGAACCTCAGAGTATTCCTAAATGATAGAATGCAACAATGTCAGTGCTGTAGTGCAATAGCACATTCAGCTATTTAAAAGAAATGGGCGTTTCAATGGACTTTATCACAAGAAAATATCTGTGATATAAATAAAGCAGGATGTAAGCTAGTATATACATTACACCTTCCATAATCTGAAATATTCCTGAAGTAATATTAAGTAAACCATATGGACTTCTCAGATATGTTCCTTTTAATTTCTTCGGTTGATTTTTGACTTATGTAGACACTTCAGCAGAAACTGGGGGATGCATAGTTCATTTCCCTAGTTCCAACAAGAAACCAATTATGAGTAGAATGAACATGTATGAGTCAGTCATGACACACTTCGATAATGGCAATAAACCAAAGAGTCAGAGAAATGCACTATGATAATCTTTCACTATGAAGGCCCTACCAACAAGAGCCTGAAATTCTAGAACTCAAGTCACAGAAAGGCTCAGAAAGATACGACATTCATTATTAAACTTTGCTGAGTCTCAAAGCAATAGGTACAGGTTCAGGAAACTTGGATTTTTTTTTTCAATGCCTTGTTTTTCAACCCATAACTTTTAATATCATTTTTCATTATAACTAGGACCTCCAGAGAGATAACCCAAACTTAAATTTTTCAATAACTTTATAGTTGGAATCAAAGCCAACTTCAATGCGAAAGGTCACACCAAGTTCATTATCAAAATTAACACCCAGAGAAGGCTGGGAACAGAGCTTTGTCTGATCTTATTAAAATGCTGACCTCACTTAAACACTGGGACTAAAGATTCCAAGGAAGAACAGCAGTATTAATCAAGAAAGGAAGAATGTACTTTTAGCATGAGCTATGTTACCCTCTTATTTAAAAAAAAAAAAAAATGCACTATATTCTGTACTACAAAATTCCCTTTGAAAAGGCTTATTATAATTGTAAACTTAAACATTCAACAATCAATTTTGCATATTTAATACACAGAAAGGGATACCTGTTTGATAAATACTATAGTTAAGAGATCAATATACGCGATAACTTAGCTTGAAAATTTCACATTAGACTGTTTCAGTAATACATAGAAAATTCCTGACATGATTTACCAGTTCCTCAGAGCCCAAGGATGGAGTGCATGCTCTAATGTTGAGAATTTGCAAACAGTTTCATTGTAGTAGGTAGCCTATAAAATGTTTTCCAGGGATTGCTATTTCCTAGGATGTGTGGTTCTTATGAAAATCTTTTATGTGTGGCTCTACCTAGGTATTTGATTCAATTGAAAAATATGGCAAAAGCAATGGGATGTCTTTTCCCAAATTAATGCACTAATGCCTACAATTTACACTTTACTCTTCTTCTTTTCTCTTTCTGTAAGTTGCCATGTTGCGTACTTCTATGAATAGAGCCAGGGTCAAGAAACAAGTATTGCTGACCAATAGCCTTCAAAACTCCCAAGAGCTTTGCGTTTGCGGGCTTGAGTGTAGCTCCGCCCCCACAAGCCTCGAGATGATTTAAACCTCAGCCAACTCTTTTGACTGAAGATTTGAAGAAAGCCTAAGCCATATCATCTAGCTGAGCCCCACCCAAATCCATTCACCCATAAAAATTATCAGATACTAGTGTTCACTGAAATTGAGAAGTTTAGGGGCCAGCGAGATGGCTCAGCAGTCTAAAGCGCCTGCTTAGGCAAGCGTAGGCAACTGCAGAGACTATGATTCGATCCCCAGCACCACATGCTGCACCAGCCCCACCCCCAGGGTAGGCTGAGCTGGCCACAATATTAATAAAAAGAAATTGAGAAGTTTGGGGGTGGTTCATTATGTGACACATAAAAAATACCATAATCTTTTCCTAGCTTTAAGGTGATTCCACTGTGCATCACTACGAAAGTATATACTAAAGCTGCAGTTAAGTATAACCACAAAGAAAGAATAATTGAAAACTCAAGATTATAAATCACTTTATGTTATTATTTAGACCTAGAATGTCATGCAGGACTAGTGAGATAGCTCTGCAGACTACACGCCTGCTTAGGAAGTGCAGGGACTGGGTTCGATCCCTGGTACCACATGCTGCACTGGCCTCACCCCAGGTGCACTGAGTTGCCAAGGAGACCAGGAATGTTGGTACATGCCTGTAATCTCAGCCCTGGGGAGGCTGAAGAAAGGAGGAACACTATGAGTTTGAGCTATGTAGTGAGACACTGAACAAAATACAGAAAATAAAAATAAAAATAAAACATCTTTCAAAGGTTTCATGTGCTCAGTGGTTGGGGCTTTGGAAAGTGATTGGATCATGGTACAGCTGTACTCTAGAGGACTGACTGCCTGACAAGGTCATAGTTAAGCGTGTGGTTAGGTGGTGCAGTCTGCTCAGAAGAGGCAGGCCACTTACAAGAAGGGTGTGCTCCTACCCTTGACTCCTCCTTCTCTTCCCCACATATCTCTCTTTTCTGGATGCCCTTGGTCTCTGTCATGCCCTTCCACAATGCCATTTCTACCTAGGACCCTGTCACTAAGGACAAAGCCAATGCAACTGTAAGCCCAATTAACCTCCCCCCCCCCTTTTTTTTTTAACTTTTTTTAACTCTTCCAAATACATTTTGTATTACAACAATATTCAATGTAGCAATTATTATGAATGCACTACTAATGTGTTTTGAAACTATCATAGTTATTTCTTATTAAAAATTTAAAAATAAAATAAAATAAAACAAATACATTTTGTATTTAAGTCACTCTTCTAAAAAATAATTTTAAAAAATTATAAAGGTTGAGGATGCAGAAAATGCAAGGTCCTGAGATTGATTCCTGGTACCACTCAAAATTTATTTATTTATTTTTTCCTTGAGCCCTTATACTAGGGAGACTATACAATATT
>PVKN010009544.1:0-23629 GCA_004027915.1 Capromys pilorides
ACTTTAAAACAACTTGCTTAGAAGAAAAATGGCCTAGTGTATATTTACTGTTGAATATAATTTTCCTGAGGAAGTCTACAAGCCCATTAAAAATTAATAGTGGATCTTATTTTCATATGTTTCTGTTTAAAGTTTGTTTGTGAAGGGCAGGTCGGGAGCCATTCAGGCATCCATTTGCTCTCTTATTCCCCACCCTTCCCAGGACCCTCAGAAGCCAGGCTCCCTTAATGCAGGGTAAGTGAATTAATATTCTGCTAAGCAGAGTTTGGGGTCTATGCTCCACAGAGGTAGTTAGTGCTCAAAAAAGTGTGCATGTAAAAACTTTCATCTTCTGAGCATCTGAAGAATCAAGGTTTCACTGAAGTAGGCAGCATTTAAAATAACTTCCAGAATTTATTTGTTTTATCCCAAAGCTAAATAGAGCTCAATCTCTCTTACTGTAGACATCAAGATGTTAAGTTGCCTACATACACATTTCTTTCTGAAAAAACTCAGCCCCTCCCTTAATGAACACAAGCTTGCTGATTCAGTCCCCAGACCAACAGAGGACGGCACATTGAGACCACAGGTGGTGGCCCGTAGAGCTGCCTGAGCCTGTTTCCAAGGACAGTGGAAAATGTCAACAGATCTCTTGGCAGATTTCTTTAGTTTTAAAGGTAGAAGTGAATCTGGTATCACTCATGATATTATTGAGCACGTGCAGATCCTGGCCACATGGATCACTGGCCTAGGGACAAAGTATTCCACACAGTAACTTATTAGCAGATGAATTCTAGAGGAAACACCAATGTGGTCATCTCCGCCTTAGGACTCCGTAGAGTCAAGATTAGTGTGGAGCCTCTGTGTTGATGACACAGAATAAAACAGGCGACATCAGACTCCTCGGCGAGAAATCAGGAAGGGTTGCACACAGTGCTGGGTGCTGGGTACACCTAAGCCTACCAGTAACATTTCAAGGCTAACTTGACAACCTGAGCACATGAAAGTTCAGAGAAGTTAAGATTCCTTGTTCAAATACCACAGAAGCATGCTCCAATTGAAATTTAATTTCTATTCTATCATACAAACCCATATTCAGAACTAATGTTTTAAGCCCTTCCTGGTGGTTCGTACCTCTAGCCACAGCACTTGGGTACCTGAGGCAGGAGAATGACTGGAGCAAGGCCAGCCTGGGCTACACAGTGAAGCCTGTCTTAAAAAAAAAAAAATCCTTCTGTATACCACTATTTGTAATGTCTTAGTTTCCTGTTCTAATGTTCACAAATTTGATAGTTTTGAGAAACTGGAGTCTGGCTTCTCCAGGGTGTGTAGGTCAGAAGTGTGCCTTGTTCCTCACTGGGCAGAATTCAAGGTGTCCGCAGGGCGGTGTTTCCTCTGGAGGCCCAGGACCTCCCCGCTCTTCCCTTTACTCTGCTCTCATTCCTTGGCTTACACCACTTCCTCCATCTCCAGAAGCAGCACAGTCAGTCGATTCTTCTTGTGTGACTTCAGTTGGACTTTCTGGCCTGTCTTCCTTTTCAAGTGTTAAAGACCCTTCGGAGCACACTGGGCCCAGCCGTGCAATACAGCGTAGCCTCTCTACCGCAACATCCAAACTTAGGTCACACTTGCAAAGTCCCGTTAGTCACATAAGGTCCCATGTTCTGAGGTTCCACGGGCTAGACTATAAACCTCTGTGGGTGCCAAAGATGCTCCAAAGGTAAGTCTCTGGCTCAGCACAAGTGGTTTGCCTTCTGCGTATCTGTATCGGCCTGCATTCCTGCATTCCTGCTGCTCAGCGCAATGTCCAGCACCCACAACTGCAAGGAGGGGGTTTATTTTCACTCACATTTTAAGGAGACTCAGTCCATAGTCATTAGCTCTAAAGCAGAAATATAGTGGACAAGTAGGTGAGCTTTTAAAAATTAATTAATTACTTTATTTGATATAGGGTCTCACTATACCTGGGATTACAGAGTTGGCGTGGCATGCAGTACCGGGAATCAAATCTGGGTCCTTGCACTTACCAGGCAGGCACTTAAACCGCCAAGCTATCTCCCCAGTCCCAAGAGTATGTGAACGTTATGTCCAGGGTTCATGAACAGTTGATGTGGACCCTTTAGAGATCTAGGCTGAACCGAAGGCAGCTTCCACAATCGGCACCTGAAGGTGGGGGGACCTGCTAAATTCTCTATGAAGCTAATGCATTCATACCAGTGTGATCTAGACTTTTAAGATGAAAATAGATTGCATATCTAGACTTCTATTTTTCCTGTGACCAAGTGTCACAAAAATCAATTTGTAATTTTTTCATGCATAAATATCAAAGCTGATTGGATGATGTCTATTCGTAAAGAGTTTCAGCAAGTTTGTCACCTGAAGTTATCTGAGCAGACAGCTATTGGATAACCACCAAGAGCTTTGTAATTGTTTTATCATCCAGAAAAACCTTCAATTTCTTTTCTCCTTCGATTTCTTCTCTTAAAAACAAGCACTGCCAAAGCTAGATTTTCTGCACTAATGGACGTGGTGTATCCTTAACAATAAAAACAACCTTTGTGCAGTGGAGACATCCCATTGGGTTGTCCGTGATGTTTGTTGGCTCCCCAACACAATGGAGGATGCCCCAACACCCATGTCGCCGCTCACTGTCAGCTCCCCAGCTCCCCAAGTGAGGAATTGTGCCACAATACACAATGTATTTCTCCTGCAGTCCTCAGTGTTTGCACTGGGGGAGAGTGGCTGAGGGCAGTGGGCAGGAAGTTGCCCCTGAAGGGCAGCTCAGGGTGGCTGGATCGGGGCCCGCTGAAAACACCTTCTGTTTGGGATGAATTCCCTAGCCAGTGCCCAGGAGTTGCTGTTTCAAATTTGCAGAGTAGAAAGAAGATGTCAAGTCCTGTCAGCCACCTGGCAGAAGCTGAAGGATGGCTGTCACTGTTCATGCCAGGTAGCTTCTGGGGGTGCTGAAGTGGATCAGATGCTAGCTGCACTTCCCTTGGGGGGCTCCTGCAGTGAGATGTGATCCGAAAGGCCGAGGAGGCCTTGCCTTTCTACCCTGTGGCCTGCTTGCCCTGAGCCCTCAGCCTGGAAGAGGTCCTGTAGAAAGACACATGGATTAAAAACTATGCAAACCCCTGAGTGCCGCCTGAATGCCTCCCTCAGTAAACCAGGCTGCCTCAGAGTCTCAGAGGGGAGAGCTTGGAGCAGTGAGGGCAGCCTCTGGTAATCCACACGCTGGGCAGGCTACAAGGAGACACCATGCAGCCAGGAGCTGCCAAGAAGCCTGGCTGAGGAACCAGAGGAACAGCAGTGATGAGGGCGTCTCTGGGGCTTGATAAAGGTCCTGCAGTCTCCCATATACCAGGATGACGCTGAGCAGGGGTCTCCGGAGAAGGGCAGCTGCTGATCCCTACTTGGCTGTAGTGGTCTTCCTGTTGCAGGAAGCAAAGGCCTTAGAGAAATCACAGAACCTTCCTGAACTTCGTGGCACTCTTTCCACTTGTGCTCCAGCCAAGTCACCATGACTGCTTCAGTTGGCCCAGGTTTAGTCATCTTAACCTCAGTGAAAGGGCAGATGAACACAGGACGTGCAGAGCTTTGTGTATCATTGTGCATGTGTGCCTGGAGTGTGTGGCTCTATGCTGGGACCTTCGCTTCAGGGCAGCCATGCTGACCCGTGTCCCCACTCACTGTCAGCCCCCCAGCTCCACAGCCCACTCCCAGGTGGAAGCAGGAAGGAAAAATGTCCAGCCCCAAGTGAGGAATTGTGATGCAAAATAATACTTCTTGCAAAATGTTTGCAATATGGGCTCTGGTGTCCCGAAAGATGCTTTCCAGATGTGCTTTCCGGCGGGCTTCTGGGGAATAAGGGCTAAGGTAATTTTCTAAAAACAGAAAGAGGCAAAATCTGTTTTGTGTCACTATACCAGACAATTACTATTCCAATGTTCTAGCTTTGTCGTCCCTGGCCTAATATTAGCAGCATGTTTTTCAAGGAGTTTTTTATTCCACCTAAGATATTAGAAGTATTAACAAACTTACTGATATTTAGTCATTTGAAAAATAGATTGTCTCTATGTTTCTGAGAAAAAGTGGCTTTTCTTAAAGTGTCTTTATTCTGTGAGTTCTTGAAGATGGAAAGGCTTTAAATTACACTTTTAAGATGCTGGATTTGAACTTCTCAGATGTGTTCTGGTCAAAGTGGAGGTTTTCAGTTACACACATGCTGCATGAGCTGCATATGTAAAATAAGGGCTGGAGGAAGACAGTCTAAAATAGGTATTTCTGTGTTCAGTCTGTTGTGTGTTTTTACAGGAAGGATGTTAGGATGGGCCATGAAATGGAAAGGAAGGTGAAGGAGTGGACATAAAGCTGTTTAGGGAACCTAGTGTATTGAGGAACTCTATAAACTGTCATAGGAGTCACACGGAAGCCATTGGAAGTGACTGTACCTGGCATGGGCTCTAGATTTCAAGGACAACAAGCTGTGGCTCAAAGGAGTTAAGCATCCTGAAGGCTACAAGTGCAAAACATGGAGGTGGGAAGAGGAGCTCCTAAGCCTCTACTTCATTTTACCTACTACATTTGATTTTTCTTGAACGAATTCATTGTGGAAGTTACAGAATTCAAGTGATTTGAGTTGAAATTCGATACTTTGAAGACCTAGTGTTCACACTGAGTCCAGAGAAAACTAGCAGTGAATTCTTATAGGCATAGATCAATAAAGAAAGTTTTGAGTGTCCACTGGAAAGCAAGTGCTATACTCCTGAGTGGATGTTGGTAGGGTCAAAAAGACTTATTTTGAACAGGGAGCCTAATGAGCTTACAGAACTGTGTGTTCTTGTGTAGCTTTGCATCTGCCTGCGCTGGCTCCCTCTTGGTTCCACGTAACATTCTGGGTGCCTGGTGCATCTCTAATAGCAGAGGAACATGAGCAAGAAGTCTGAAGGACAACCTTATCAGCAGTGGCATGTGACAGTGACTGTACCCTTGATGCCTTCAGGGAAATCCCAGAGAAATTAAGGTGGGACAGCTCACTCTGCTCCCTGGCTGGGCTCATAAAGGCTGCTGACTGGTTCCTCTCCAGTGAATACCATTTGAGGTCACCTGTCGCGGGGCTCTGAGCAGGTGCTTACGGTCTTTGGCCCACAGCTCTCTTGTATGTGAGATGAGATTGACTGGTAAAGTCTTGTTCTCTATACTAAGGGTAACAAAAGACTTGACATCGACATAATGGTCATGGTTAATGGCAGAATGGAGTGTGGGTAAGAATAACAACAGTGCTTTGAAAACAAAAGTTATCTCTTTTTTTTTCTGGACCAGTTTGTGGGTCCCACGTACTGTATTTCTGAGATTTAAGCAGGGAATCCCAGAGCTAAGATGGTAAGCAATGTGCTCAGGAACTGGGGCTAATTAGTGCAAAAGTCCAGTTCCCATTCATGATTTCACAATTCTCGGTTGAGGTTCAATTCCACCAGTCACACAGCTCCTGTCCCAGTATGTGATTTGTTCTGGAAAACACTTAAAGGATTGTGATAATCCAGGATGAGTTAACTAAGTATTAATGAGGTACGTTCTACCTATTCTCAATAACATTATTTTCCCAAATAGCCACAGAAAATACAAGTAAATGATCTCTTCACCCCCCACACACTGTCAGAAAACTATCTGTTATTTGACAAGACTTCCCTAAATTCTATTATTATAATCATTTTTCTATTTCCAGTTAGCAGCTTCCTTCCTTTAAGGTGATATTTTCTACATAAACCACTGCTTCTGAAAATTTCCTCAGGCCATTCCAGCATTTACGAGCCTTCTCTCCCTCTTAAAGAGTGGGAGGTTTTCTCTTACTGAGGGCGATACATTTTTACATTAGTGCCTATTCATTTCTTTTTATTTTCTCAGAGAAAAACAATCAGAGCTCATCACGGCTGTAGTCATGGAGATTTCATGTCTCCAGAAGAAATTCAATTGTGGAGGTTTTTTTTGTTAACCCCACACCGGACATTTAAGATTCCTTGTTTGAATTATAGCAACACAGGCAGGGAAGCCACTGAAACCAATTATGGCACGACCCATGACCCAGAGTGTGCGTGTGTGTGTGTGTGTGTGTGTGTGTGTGTGTGTGGCACACAGGGCTGTCGTGAGCTGCTGGAGCTGTGTGCACAGTAGGGGTTCAGGCAGTAGTTGGTGACTATACAGATGTGAGAGCCAGAGCTTTAAACACCTACAGACTTTGAGCATGTCAGAGTACTGTGCACTCAACAGAGCCACCAGCAAATCTGTCACCTCCTTGTCAGCCTGTTCTTTCCCTGTCAGCACCTCTGGCTGCTGAATAGTCCAGACTCTTGACTCCTTCTTCAAAGCGCCAGCTTATTGCTCAGTGGCTTCCACTGGAGAGAAACCTGCTTGTCTTAGCTACTTTCCCATCATCTCTGGGAAAAATAGCCAATACCTGCAGTCAAAAGGTGGCGAGGTTTTTCTTAGTGCTTGATTTTCAGGGATTCCACCTGTAGCCAGTTGATTCATGTCACAAATGGCATGGCAGAAGGGCCTGGCGAGGGAAAGTGGCTCACCTCACGGCAGCCAGGAAGCAGAGGGAGAGACCAGGGAGGAGTCAGGGACAGGAATCCTCCCTTCCTGGTCGTGCTCCCAGAGAGCACCTCCAGCCAGGCCCCGCCACCCTACACAGCACAACGAGCTCCTGAACTCATCGGCAGATTGCTCCACTGATATGCATAGCGTTCTCGTGTTCTAGTCAGTCACCTCCCAAACACAGGAGCCTTTGGGGGAGGGGCATTGTGCCTCTAAACCATAGCACTAGCTTCCAGTGCTTTCTGTAGTTCCTAGCTGCAGTATCCTAGGAAACCACCCTCCAACTTTGGCCACTTCCTGTTGACCACAGAGTGGTCCTAAACAAGTCTCTGCTGAGCAGCTGAGAGATCCACGCATCTCTCTACAGCTTGATCAGGCTGCTTCTTGGTTGCAAGTGCTTTAGGGCCTTCTGCTGTCTTTGGAACAAAGTCCAAACCTGCCATTCAAGGGTCTTTGAGGAGCCCGGCATCCCTCCCAACCGAAAAAGCATTTGTATCCCATGGCCTGGCCATCGAGAGGAGTACCTCCCCATGCTCCTGACAAGGCATGTGTTAGGAGCAATGGCTAAGAATGAATTCGGGCTCTGGAGGCTGATGGACACCGCCTGGAGGAGTCACCCCTGTCTGTACTACAGGCTCCACATCTGCACAGTGGGATCGGATAAGGCTATTGGGTGGATTGGATGCATGAGTTCATGTCAAGCACTCCAATCCATGAAAGGTACAAAGACACCCTATTTACTACCCTGAAATGACTATGAGTATCGCTATCATATGCCACTTTCTTTAACCTGCAGTACTCTCCTCCATCTTTGTCTGACCAGTTCCTCCCTATCCTTTCCATTTCAGTCATCCAAACAGGACCTTTCTGAAATGGGTTTTGGTAGCTAACTATGGACAGTAAAGGCAGAGGTGAGGAATCCGAATGTGTCGATTTAAATCTTAGTTCTACTGTTACTTCTTTCCTCAAGTTCCTTACAAACTTGAATTCTTTATCTGTAAAATTGGGATAATAAAATAATATTACCTATATTATTAGAGTTATCAGGAAAATGTACAGCTTATGAAACCTACTTAACATATACCAAATTTTTCACTTATGTTTGATCTTCTTTTTATTGATAGACTTCCTTTATTTTAAAAACTAGCCATTGTAATTATTTCACTGGTTGCTTTTGGCATCTGGACCAGTGGTTACTTAAGTTTAAAGATAGGGTCTTTTTTATCATCATATCACAGTGCTTAGCATATTCTGATGGTGGAGTAGGACAGAGGAGAGTCCAGCTGTTTTGTCAATGACTGTGATCCTTGGCACCAAGTCCTATAACGCAGGACTGTGATGAGAAGAGAAGATGTCATGAAGAAGAGTCCTCAGAAGGAGATACTTCTCTTTCTCTAGAAAATGCTGGAGACTGCAGGTCCACTGACACAACGGAATTTTACTTGGCACCCCACAGACAGAAGAGGAAGCCTGCTTCCGAAGGGTAGGACCTCGAATCCCGAGACACGACATGATGTTCACTTTGGCAGTGTGCTTGATTCTGTCATAGTGACTCTGTAACAGCATTGGGAGTGAATAATTAATTCTCTAGGAACAACACAAAATCTTATTTTAAAACATTTGCTGATGATAGTGCTGTGGATACCCCTACCATGGTTCAATCAAATTAGCATTATGATGTCAAAATTCCTCAAAATAGACCCAGTACCTAGTAATGAGCTGATTCTAGCACATTGTAATCAAACTTTTTGCTTGTCTTTTTTTCCTCCTCTAAAATGGAACCATATGGTGTGACCACTCTTATGTCCAAATGTCAGTATGAGAAGGGGGTGTCCAACGTGATAGATCCTGGAGATGTGGATATTGCAAGCTTGTCTGTTCATACTTATTTTGAAATTTTTCCCATCTAGGGACTGTGTTGGTATCTGTGCCTACAGTCTCCTCGCAAAATGCAGTTGCCTGAGTTCTACTTAGAGGAGATTTTGTTTTATCTTTCCAGTCAGGACTATGCTTTTCGCTACAGACAGACCCAATTAGCTTTTCATTCCAGAGCCCAACTGCAAGTCTGTTCTGAGGTTGTTAAGCATGAGGAGTCTGGTGGCATTAGCCTCGCACTGACGATGGTAATCCTCACTACAGTGTTGTTGAGTTAATAGTCTGTTCTAGAGACTCTGAGCAATAGTAGATGCATCTCTGGGGGCACAGGCAAGGGATGGGAAGCTGCCTGGTCAGAGATCTGCTCAGTCCAGATTGTTTGTGGAACTGGAGCTCCAGCTGCCTGGACCACAGTTGGCATTTGCAAAGTTAGAAGCCCAGTACCACTAGATCATTAACTTTCATGAGTAGGAGAATTCTTCTGAAATTAACAGCCCATTCAATCTGGATGCCATCAGAGCCAGTTGAGTAAACTTGAACCACCTTTAGGGATTTCCTCCAAAAAGATGAACCCTTTAACCAGACTATAGAAAGCAGCCAGCTTTTGTATCCTGCAGTGTGTTCAGTTAAAATCAGAAAACACCAGTGAGGCATGAACTGTGGAGAAGAGCCAGGCTCATATATGCATGCACACACAGACTTCCTCGGGAAGATTTTGCCAAGCCACTTAGCCTCAGCACATGGCCCTGCTAGGGAGGTGTTCCTGAGGGCCTCTCTGAGAAGTGTCAGGTGCCCTGTAAATAAAATAAAGCAGACCTTCCAGAACCTTCCCAGTGTGCTTTCTGGGAAGAGCCAGGCACCCAGAGCATACAGAGGTCCCCAGATAGACACATGTAGGGAGGCATGGGTAGGCATAGCTGGTTTGAGGGCTCAAGGGGAAAGCCACTTGAACACCCTGATGCTGTTCAGGACACTGGGAACTTAAGTCGTTTATTAAGCTTTTTGATATCTCTTCTAGTTAAAAATGTAAGGAAAGAATACTGAAGGTGTTTCTCACAAGACTTTGGAATTCCTCACACACTCTCTAAGCTAAATTTGTTGATATCATAAAGAATGTTGAATAAATGCATTTTCTTGGGCGGAAAGAAGTAAAATAGAAAACACATCGGGTATGTCAGCAGATAACTCGGGTGAGCTAAAGATAGAAGAAAACTGAGAAAACCTCCCATTGTCTCCCATAATTGCCAAATAATTTAAATTCTCCTGAAGTCTATTGTGTTCTCTCATAGAAACAGAGCTGTTGTCTGCTGAGATGACCTCAGAGGTCATCCAGTTCTCATTCACGATTTCTCCAACAATGTCCTCTTCAGACTGAAAAAACAGCCACCAGCCACAAAGAGCTCTCTTCCTCCCCAGACCGGCATATCTGTGGCTTTTCTCCACTTGTGGAACTCCACAAGCACTAACCAGGGCTTCCGGATGGCCTGTGTCACCCCACCCCCGCTGGAGAGTTCTCAAGGCCCAGACAGAGCTGCACTTTGACCAAATGCAAGCCCATGGCCCACAGCAAACCTTACCCATCCTTCTGTCCTTTCCCGTCAGCTCTTCAAAGGCAGGCTCCTCCGTGCTGCTGGGCTGGGATAAGTCACTCCCCTGGGCCGAGGATGAGAGAAGACTTAGCAGTCAGCGATACACCATCTTATCGCCTGTAGGAATCATGGGAGCAGATGGGCTGCAGGATCCTATTTTGATGCCAGGGACATGTTTCTGTATAAAGTAAATATTTTCCCACTGTGGATCTCTGGTGAGTGTGTGGAGAAGCATATTTCCTAAAGATGCAAATAAGTCTAGTCAGAAATAAATATTGAATAGAAACTTCAAAGCCTCTAGATTTCTTGAGTTATAGGCCCTGAAGACTTCTCTCCAAATATGCAGACACACACAGGTGGATGAGGGATCGGGGAGGGTACATTTGGGAGACTGAATAAGAAAGGATGCCAACTTTTTAATAGTTCATGTTCTGTTTGTGTATTCAGAGCAAGGCATGTCAACAAAGGAATAAAGAGAAGCTATGCATGTGCAGAGACTCGGGATTTTTTGTTCTAAATCTATTTTTTGTTTACAATTGATACATAACATGTCATACATATTGATGGTACTCAGGTAATATTGCATAACAGGTACACAGTATACAATGATCGGATCAGGTTAGTTGGCCTGTTACCCCAAACAGGTATCATTTTCTTGTGGTGGGAGCATTCAGAATCCCTCCCTAGGAGTGAGTTTGTAACATAATTAATTGTCAGTCATAGTCACCTTTCTGTGCGATGGAACATTTAAAGTTACTCCTTCTTCCAGTTGTGCCGCTACACTCATTAACCGTGCTTCCTCCAGCACCCCCAGATCAACCCAGAAGCTTGGGGTGTTTTAAGCACATTTCACCCTCTCTTTCCATTGTAGATCTCGACTTGCAGATTTTTTTACCAACTGCCAGCCAGAGTCGAGGTCTGTCAGCACCTGTCTGAAGGAGAACTACGCAGACTGCCTCCTGGCCTACTCAGGGCTGATCGGTAAGCCGGAGGTGGCAGGGTGGGAGAGGAGGCTGGTTTACAAATACTCACGCTCTCTCCTTGTAGCCTGATGGCGTCTGCGTGCATAGAAGTCTCTCAGTAGCCATCTGTGCTAGGGTTTTGACAACAGGCTCTTTAGGATTTTCCTGCTTAAAAACCAGTAACAACCAGAATAACAGATGCACAAAAGATGAAGGCAAGAAACAAGGATGATTATTATACAGCCAGGGAAGCCAAGAGTGTGAGGAAGAGTGCGGTCTTTCAGGTGAGGAACTGACCACGCAGAACAGACGCAGGGGTAGGGAAGCCTGGTTATGGAAGAAGAGAGCAAGTTAAAGTTAATTGGATTAGAGAACTTAAGGAGAAGAGCTTGGAAGCCATTTCATTTGGGGAAGTAAAAAAAGATGTTTCCAAGAAATGGCCTTTTGGAACTAAAAACCCTAAATGCCAAGGTCCTTCTCATCATTTGCTTTCTTGGTAATTCAACTCCTGTGTTCAGGGCGATCCATAGGTTAATTTCCCTTCTTGGAAATACTGTGTCATAGCAAATGCAGTATTTCCTGTCTTTGGAAATTGTAGAGTCTAGGGGAACCATGATCTCAGCATTCAAGAGAGCCGCGCCATTAAGCGAGGCGCCCGTGTGTGGGAAAAGAGCCAATGGGAGGCCCACTTGTGCCTTGGGAGAAGAAGGACTGGCAGGGGGAGGAAAGGTGGGTGTCCTAGGCACCAGGGAGCGCAGAAGCCTCTGGGTCGGGGCTGGGCTCGGCTGCAGCTGGCATGTGAGAAGGAAAACACAGTGAAGGCTGAGGAAAATGAGGACAGTCACAGTTGTCAGAGCATGATGGCCCACGATGGTGAGCTTCCCTGCCAGCTCTGTGTCAGTGACGCACGTGTCACCAGCAGGACGAATCTCTCACCCAGCATGGCAGCATAGATGAAGCCCCTTGTCACCAGAATGTCTTTGGCAAGAGCCATTAGGCAAACAGTGATGATGTTTAATGCAGAGGCATTCTTGGTGCTGTCTCGCGTGGGTTCCTGTGCTCCTTTGAGTCCTACCTTCTCCCATGTTTATTAATGAATACGGTATTAAGTCAGTATTCCAGATCTGTGGTCATGCTTTCTTTAACAAAGTTAGTTGCCAAATAAGGAAGTTTAGAAATGACAAAATCGGTGAAGGCACATGTGTTTTAAAAAATTAGAAGAAGGGCTAGGGAGATAGGTTGTCGCCATAAGTGCCTGCTTGGCAAGCACAGAGACCCATGTTCAGTCCCCAGTACTGCATGCTGTGCTGGTCTGGGAGCCCCAGGCGTGCCGTGCAAGACTGTCATCCCAGTGATGGGGAGGCTGAGACAGGAGAATCGCTGTGGTGCAAGCTGCGTAATGAAGCCCTGTAGCAAATAATAATACTAATAATAAACAATTAAAAATTTAAAAAATTACAGGAAAAACACCACCATAGAAGCTGACAGAAAAATGTAAGTACCCACAACCCAACTCTTATAGCTGTCGCTGGTAACACTCCAGCCTGTGGCCTCCCTGGAGCGCACACTCGTTACCTCCTCTTGAGCGGCCAGGCGGAAGCGCTGCCAGCTCTGCTAGCAATCTAAGCTTGGCAAACCCTTGCGTGCCTGAGGAGGACGGAAGGAAGGAGAAACAAGTAGAGGCCGTGTTTTCCACAGGCCAACGTTTATTTCTATTTTGGGCCCCACTCTTTCCTTCCATGCTAGCTCCTACGTCACTGGAAGCTGACTTATTTTTGCACAAAGCCTCTTCCTACTTCTTCCGTATGTCAGGGGTCCCCTCTGGTGCCTGAAATACAAAGGCCTTTACTCCTCTCAGTATTTGAGATACTTATTTTATCAACTAAGTTAGCGTTCCCTTGGTATTATATAAAGCTTAAAATTCTTCTTTTTTTTGTTTAATATATTTGGTACGGGGTCTACAGCTCAGACTCCTAGTGGTCTTCCTGTCTTCTGTCTCCTCAGTGCTGGGATTACAGGCATGCACCACCACTCCTGGTCTCAGCGGCCAGCTTAGCACAGTTGGGGCAGGACCAGAGCAGCACGTGGTACCAGGGATCAAATTGCAGTCCTTGCGCTTGCCTAGGCAGGCACTTAGTCCGCTGAGCTATCTCGCTGCCCTGTAGCTTAAAAGTCTTCTGCCAACTTGAAATAGAATGCTATTCATTTCAAGTTAGAAAGAAATGTAGGGCAAAGACCGTCTACCCGCTTGACCCAGAGGAATTTATAAAAACTAGTGTTTATGAACCAACTACATCCTGCGGATCAGTGCCCATCTATTACTTCTTACGTCCACTGAAATACCTAGAAACAGAAGGCTTCTTGGCATCAGTGGGCATCGCCTGGGGTGAGCTACCCAGGGGAAGACATTTGGGCTGTATTAAGTAGAAACACATTGTGTGTTTGTGCCATTTGAGGACTTACAGGAAAGTCTGAGTACCACAAAACATAGCAGGAGGGACCACCCAGCATTTCTTTAAGGACTCTAGAGGATCCACAGACAATACCCTATTGCCTGCGGCTCAGAGAAGTTCCAGTGTTTGTTTCCAGTTCTTTCACAGTTTAGAAGGCTGTTTAAATCAGTTGAGAATCTGGTGAGCCCGAGCCTCATTACAAGTGTAGATACATGCAGGATGTAGGGCTCTGTCAGAGGCAGCTAAGCTTCCCTGTGCTACTCTAAAGAACACATTTACTTTGGAAGGAAGACGATTCAAAGCCCTAAAAGGATTTTTAAAATATATAGGCCCAATGCTATCTCTTTATGAAGATTAATGACATTTTCAGGAAGATACAAGGGACTTCGTAACGTATGCGTTCTAAGTTAATTCTCTCCCACTTCATGGCCTCCGTACCATTTGTGTGTGTGTGGGGGGAAATGCTATAAATGCAACTGAGGGAGTTCTGTTATAATTTTTAAAGCAAACGTGTAAATTACTGTACGTGCCCAAGATAAATCGCCAAGAAAATGTGCTGCTTAACATAATTTCCCACTCAGCAAACACAGTGTTTGTAATTATCCTCGGCACCTCCGTTGTCAGAGGAACATTTGTTTCTTTTCTGTGGAAAAGTCCATATCATCACAGGAATTAAATGCCTTGTTTTCCCTCTTAGGCACAGTCATGACCCCTAACTACATAGACTCCAACAGTCTCAGTGTGGCTCCCTGGTGTGACTGCTTCAACAGCGGGAATGACCTGGACGAGTGCTTGAAATTTTTGAATTTCTTCAAGGACAATAAATGTCTCAGTGAGTTAAAAAAAAAAATTAAAAAAGAGGAAGAAACATACAAACACATGTTTTCTTTGACAACCTTGCGTTGTACCTTCTTGCTTTTTTGTGTTATGTCTCTCCCTCCTCCTCCCCCTGCCCCTCCTTCTCCCCTTCCCCTTCTAATGCCCCCCCGCTCCCTCCCCTTCTCCATTTTCCTCTTTCCCTCTCTCTCCTCCATCTCCCTTCCCTCCCCTTCCTCCCCTTCCCCTCCCTTCCCTCCTTTCCTTCTCTACTCCCCCTCTCCCTCTCCCCGCTTTCCCTTTTCCTGATTTCAGTTCCTCTTGGCCACGCTGCATGATGTAGCAGGCACCACATGAGTGATGAACTGGTTGCTCCCAAGATTATGAATCCAAACACCCGAGAGAGAGCAAGAGATTCAAATGGCCGGCAGTGCATTATGTGGGAAAGAACACTTCCATCTGCAGATCAAATTTTGATCTTGGCAACTGGCAGAGAGTTTGTTCCCAAGATTCTGAAAACCTGGGCAGAATATACTATGTGAGAGATTCAGACAATTTAGATGGGGGTAGGCCTCCGAGGACCCTCTAGGAAAAATTAGAATGTTAACATCAATAGCCCCTTGGATTTTCAGGGCTGGCTCCGGGCAAAAGCAACAAATCTTGAGAAGAGGAAGCTGGAGATGCAGCCAGGAGACTGCAATGTCAGTTAGTGCAAGAGATGAGATAAGCAGCCGCGTGCAGGGGCGGGGTGGGGGGGGTCCTGCTTGGAAACGGAGCTGGTTATTATTGTGGTGTCCTTGAGGCGATTTAGAAACATGTTTCCCCAAGGGCTAGAGATAGAAAGAACTGTGCGAATGTGAACAACAGGCATCTCCCGAGCAGCTCCAGGAGCGTGGTGCCAGGTCTCATGTGCACCCTGAGGAGCGTGCTCCAGGTGACAATCTGACTGATACTTGAAAATTTCACTTGCTGTTATGGCAGCCACTGTTTATGGAATGCCTTGTGTGTCTCAAACTCACACGACAGACAGGGCATGTGAGACACATTCTCTCTTTTCTGGGCTCTGCACATGAACCTTAGGAGATGTCGGTATTATTGGAGCTGCCTTACAGTGGAGCAAAAAGCCAGCATTCCTATGGTTCTCGGGTAGCTGAGCTCGGGTTAAACTCCTGGTTCCTCATGCTGTTCCCCTCCCCACCCCAAGGTCTTCTTGTTCATGCCTGGCTCTGGTCGGTTGGACAGGAGCATCATTCTCACTATTAGAGCAAAGGGCTCACTTTCTGGTGGGAGGAGTGGGTCAAATCTTCAGAAACCATGGCTCAGCCCCTTTCCTGAGAGCTTTGTCCTCCAGTGACAATTTCTCTACCATGCTTCTGCTGTACAAGCAGAAGAGTTTCTGAACGATGCTCTAAAGCCTGCACTCTGTTTACTTTGTAGAAAAAAGAAACTTCAGCCACTTGTTCACTAGGTTATTTGAATAAGATTGCTACTGTCAGTTCTGGTCTCCTTAGAAATAAAACAAGCTTCCCCCCTTCCCCAAGTCAAATTCAAATCCACACAATTAGTCTCAAATATGGGGCAAGTCTCAGACATTGGGCATGCCAAGGAAGTCCAGTTTTGTTTGATATTGATAAGTACCCACACATCTGTAAATCTTTCTTTCATGTCTAGCACTCTTTGGGCAGAATGCAAATTTTAACAAATCAATGACAGTAGACTCAGCATGCAAAAGAATTTTTGCTCTTACTGGCCAAAAAGCTTTGCCCTCACGGAGACGTTGGAGTTATTCCCACTTAATAACATTTTGGTAAAGAATTGTCTGAAATCTTATTGCTAATGACTTTTCAAAAAAGAAAAAATGCATTTGGCTTGCAACAAGGGCCAAGCCTAGCCAGAATCACTAAGTCATCCCATTTGTACTTGGACTGTACTTTGGGCAAAGAGCATCAAATAGCAAGATTATAAATTCAGTCTCTTGTAAAGGTATTAAACTAGAAACTCAGTTCTGTGGCCTTTGAACTGGGCCAAACCTCTCCAAATTACCCTACCATCAGCAGAACTGTAACCAGTTCTTTACTTGTCATTTATTTGTGGGAAATGGTTATTTTTAAGTGGAATGCATGGCAGATGTTAGAGCAAGAGAAAAGAGAAGGCCAGAGGAGACGTGAAATATCAGTTGCATCACTCAAGTCTTTATGCAGATGCCTCCTCCTCTGACCACTAAATACCAGTTTCCTCTTCCCGCCCAGCCGCTCCTCTTGCTCCTGCAAGCTTCGTTTTCCTTGGGCCATCTCGCACCATCTTTGTGTCGTAAATGTACTTACTGGCCTCTTTTGTTGCGGTCTCTGTTCAATTCAGTATGCTGAGCACATGGAACAGTCTGAGGTTTGAATGAATGAATGAATGGATGCATGGATGGATGGATGGATGGGCCAGTGATCAGCTGAATTCACACCAGGGCAGGGCAGATGCACCAGGCAACACGTAGGTGGTTTCAATAAAAGGCAAGAGTCTCTTGAATCCATGTCCCTTAATGAGAAAAAAGGAGAGCTTCTGTTATCGCCGCCCTGGCTCATTTTAGAAAACAGGTCCCTATGTGCCCCTTTCTTGATATTCTATCCACCAGTTAAGCCATGGAGCATGGCTAGAAGCATGAGAAAAACATTTATATTAATTTGCAGTTGTTTCTTACAAATCTCCAAAATGGAAAGTTGTAGAAAACAAGCTTCCAATTTGCTAAACTTAAAGGATAACAATATGTCACTTCTAAGGGGAATATCAGGTCTAAATTATTCTGTCTTTTATATCAAAAAATGCCGACTAAGAACTATATATTAACAATTTGCACATTCAGGTCCCAAATGAAAGAGTTTGATTTCTTACACAATGAATATGAAATAAAAAATTCCTAAATCCAGGCCAAATCCCTGAAGACCTGATTAAAAACTGTTTTTTATTCATTTTGGGGAGGGAACAGCACACAACCAATTTACTCTTGCCACAAAAACAATCTAATCCCATGAAATTGTAATAAGCTTTTAAAGTTTTACATTTTAAACTTTTCATTTAATCAGGGCTTTTCCTATCTAATTATGCAGATTTTGTTTGGAAGACTGGGAGTAGAAAAGGAAAAAAATAATCTTACTTAAATATTTGCTAGGTATTGATGAGGTGTGGGGGGAGGTTTATTCTTTTAAAGAAACTGGGTACATTTTACCTGTCAAATTAGTATAAATGCCACTGAGTTGCCACGGTCTCGTTATTATTAGGGATGTGTTAAGGAGAAAGGCACCAATTAATTGGCTTTTAGTCTAAAATTTTGACAAAGCATAAAGATTTTCCTGGGACAGTGGTGCAGTTATAAGCCCAGGTAACAGGGCGGAGGCTGGATTTCAAATGCTTGATTGATGAGCATTTCAGAACCAGCACCTTGCTCACCTCCTGACGCCTAAGAGGGAGCACAGGAAGTATTTGTTGCACTTGGAATCTAGGTAAGTGTCCAGCTCAGTGCTGAATGACTGAATTGATTTTTGGGTGTCTGACTCAGAAGACTGATTCTCAGTGCGTGTGAACTGAGTGAGTGGATAGGTTTTGTTTGGAGAAGTCCAATCCTGTCATCAGGCTTTCTAGTGTGCCTCTCCGACTGTGTGCATCTTGTTACATTTGTTGCTTGACTTTGAAATTGTATTCCCTCCTGTTTTACTACAGAGAATGCAATTCAAGCCTTTGGCAATGGCTCCGATGTGACCGTGTGGCAGCCAGCCATCCCGGTGCAGACCACCACCGCCACCACCACCACAGCCTTCCGGGTCAAGACGAAGCCCCTGGAGCCAGCAGGGTCTGAGAATGAAATCCCCACACATGTTTTGCCACCTTGTGCAAATTTACAGGTGAGAATTGGTCTAGATTTCCTATTGGAGCTCACTTCTGGGGTGAACTGGGATTCATTTCATGAAATTCACGTAGAGATGGATGAGAAATGCTGTTCAATTCGAATCTGAAAATTGAATTTTAAACACAATGAGTGGAGACGGTGAGGTGTCATATAATGAAGAGAAAGATGATGGGTTGTGGAATCCATAGTGCCATTGACTAGTGACGTGGCTTTGGCCAAGGCACCTGTGTCCAGCTCCATGAAATGAGAGATCTGGAAAGGTGCATCCTCTACCCAGCTTTGGTTTTGGGATGATCGAGTTGGGTTGGTTATTAACGTATGGTATCAGTTATGTTTTCTGCAATGTAGTGTATTAAGGAAAAAGAAATCCTTGGGGTTGGCACTATCATGGCCATTTAAGATAGCGTGAGGTGTTGAATGGCCTCGAAGGTAAACCAGAAAGAGTAACTCACTGGTCACGTGTTAGGTCACAGGTGGAGACCTGGGTGGCTTGGTTCTTTAGGAAGCAGAGCAGGTGCCCTTCAGCAGAGAGAGGCACTGCTGCCTGCTCGTCAACAGAGTCCAGTGAAAGAATGGCATTAATCGGGGTCTGTCAGGCAGCGCTCCAACGACATATAAACAGTAATTTCCTGCTTTTGTTTAAAAGCAGACTGTTTGTTCTGCCTTTTTATTGATCTGTTAAAGTAATGAGTATGAAACTCTTTGGTAAGAAATTAGTTATCTGTATGTTCCCAAAGTTTCTGTACATATTTATCTCTTTGGGTACCATCCTCCTGATAACAGCAGGAGAAGAGCTATTACCATTGTATTCTAGCCCCAGAGAAATGACTTCTGTTCAAGTGTACAAAGTTTGTGGATCTCAAAGGCAGCACTGGGAATCCAGGAGCTTCATTTCTTTCTTCATTCTGTGTCTTTTTGTGTGACTACCTGGTGACTTCTGTCTCTTGCCAGTGCTTGGGAAGAGCACACGCCATAACCTGTGCGTCGAGCACCAAGGGGCAGCCTCACACTCACCACTGCCATACACGCCCACCTTCCTCACCAAGAGCTGCAGTTCTCAGAAATCTCCCTTTGCCAAATACAGTCTTGTCCACAACCTACTTTATTCCTTAGAAAGTAGTGGCACAGTTCTCCGTGAGTGAGTTGCTTGGTATTTCTTCCCTTCCAACATTCTCTTTCTTCCTAGATAACCCACATGCACTTTACTTAATCTTTGGTGTCTATCCTAGTTATTCTGGGTCCCCATCCAAACACATAGTTTCAGAGATACACAAGTAAAGAGAAAGCAAGTATGGAAACCATATAGCCAGGATCAACCAGATATTCTTCATGTTTCTAAGATATTTCCTGCATCTTTATCACCTCCAAATCACTGAGCAGAGAGTGCCAGAGATGAGATGTACCTTGGAGAATAATCTTGTGTTCTAACTCCATCCTACAGCAAGACTCTAAGTTCTGCAGAAATGAAGTGACTCGTACAAAGTTCCCTCACCGGGCAGAGGTAGATCTAAAGTCAGGCAGCAGACAGAGTCTCTTATTCATCTCTGACTAGGACTTACTGCCCACTTTCTCCCAGGTCAGTCTTTGTTTCCTTTAGATGCCTTCAGACAACAGTGTCATCAAAGGTGATGTCCAGAGGAGGAATAGAACCTTGGTGGTTTCTGACCAGTGAGAGTAGTGAGCTCTGGGTGAAGCAGAACCAGTGTCTTTTCTGCACACATCTCAGTGCACAGAGGGTGACTACAGAGGCTGTCCTCAGCCTGCTCATTAAATTCCTTTGCATTTGGGAAACTTCAGGAAGATGAGCATTCAAAACCTAAACCAAAAATTGACTTCTCAGTGAATTAAGAATAATAGGCAGGATGCAACGTATCCACATTTTTAGAGGGCCAGACTCTGGGCTGTGCTGCTAGGATGGAGAGATTGATTGGGGGCAGAGTGAATGTTCCCGAGTGTGCCGTGTGATGCCTGATCCTGTCAGTCGGCCACATGGTTCCCTTCCCGAGATGATGGTGAAGTAGGGCCCTGCTCCGAGGTGGCCATTGGTTGTGTTCACAGTGGCATAGGTTAGCGCCAGCAGGTGCATGGTATGCTTTGTTCTTTACAGCACCTCAAATACTCTCTTCCCTTTGCTCCTCACTTCAGCCCTTATGCATCAGGTGGGGCAGACATCTTTCCCTTATACAGCCGAGGCATAAAGCACGAGTGACTTAGCCAACATCATACACTGTCTCATGGCAGTGTGGGTTTTTGCCTTGTCCCATGGTCTTTGTCTCTCAGTTAGGAACAGAGAATAAGGAAGAAGTAAATAAAAGAAAAAGAAGAAAGAAGAAACCAGGTTTGATGGAACCTGTGCCCTGGCTCTTTCTGAAGGCTAGTGATGCAGATGAAGATGACACATACAAAGCTCATGTGCTGCACTCTCTGCCCATCCATGTCATCAGTTTGCCTGGACTGAGAGACCCCAGGAGAGGAGCTGGTGTAGTAGGAGCATGATACTTACCCACAGATTAGTCCACCGGTGGTCATAGCTGCATTGGCTGCAGGAGGTGGAGCCCGTTGGAAGGAGTGAGTGAGGCAGCGCCTCTAGAGGATGCTGCTTGCTGGCACCTGTCCCCGGTGCTCTGCTTTTAGCTGCAGCAGTGACCACCTTTGCTCCATCATGCTGTCCTGCCATGATTTTCCTGCTCTGAAGCAGCCAGCTGTGGACAGGAGCCCCTGAAACCAGTAGTCAAATGAAAACTCTCCTCCTTTAAGCTCCAACTATCCGGTATTTTGTCTCAGTAATAAGGAAGCAGATAAATGTTAGATTTCTTCATGGCTTGGGCATAGGAGACAGATAGGGGAAAGACTGAAAAATTGTCAGTAAAACTCAGTATACCGTGGTGACCTGGGAGAAGATGGTTGAAAGGATCATTTAAGGCCAGAGCACCCAAAGGCAACAGATTAAGGAATTCATCCCCAGAATGTGATCCCTCTGGCTGATGGAGGACTCTTGCTCTGTGGAGAGCTCCCAGAGGGCTCATTCTCTGAATCTGGCCTTCTGCTGCCTGCCTGGCTGTCTCTAGATGAATTATCACTTGCTGGGGGTCCTAGAAATATCTTAGAATGGCGTTTGTCCCAGCTGCCTGTGTCGTGACTGGGAATAGAACTGACTTAAACCAGCTTGGGATCCATTGGAAACAGATTTGGAGACAATTGCCAGCCTTTGGCATCTCTAAAGTTCACTTCCCATGAGAAGTGCCCTCTCCTAATGTTTTAAAATATACAATAGTAGAAGAAAACTCTCAGGGATTAGAGCATCTATCTTAACATTTATGCTGAATTTCCCCCTTGGAAAAGAAGACATAAGAATAAACATTTTTGAGAGTCTGCTTTCAATTATCAGCAAACCTAAGGCTGTTATTGGTAGCTCTGGGTGGTGATTGGGGTCTCATCTGTGACCCTGCTTTAAAAAAAGGAAGTTGATTGATTAATATGAAATGTCATGGAAATGTCCAAATGCTAACCCCCCCCGAGGTGATAAAATACTGGGTTTTGGGTAACCCGCCAAGCTCCCATGGCAGGATGAGTTGGCAGCCATACTAGTAACAAGCATGATGCAAGCTGTGCTATTGTTGGCATATTCCTTCGATTTGCCCAAAGTGGTCACATGAAAAAGAATCCTTAATAATTCTACCAATTATTTCATCATCTGTACACTTGAGGGGTCTGCTGACTGGAAAAGCTTGAGATACTTAAATCAAATGGACTGTACTTGTTGATTATTTGAAGAAAACAACTTCTCTTATTGGAGATTAAATCAGTGTTAGAAAACCGCGTGCTTTGCGTCACTGTACACTGCTTACCCTTGTGACTTACAGTGAAGACTTCTTAAACTTGATATTTCTAGACCATTGGCTTTCATATTCAAAGAAATCACATTTGTCCTTTATATCTACAAGAGATTTGTTCTAGAATGTTCCAAGGATACAAAACTCATGGATGCTTGAGTGCCTTCTATTAAATGATATAATAGTTGCATATAACATAGTATATCTTCCTGTACATTTAAGATCATTTATAAATTACCTAATACCTAATACAAATACGTAAATCATTGTTATACTGTGCTGTTTAGGGAATGATGAGAGTCTTTATATATTCAGATCAGATACCGTGTTGTTTTGCGCATTTTTTTGACTCACAGTTGGTTGAACCCTTAGAACTGATGGAGACAGAGGGCTGGCTACAGCGGAGGCTCGGTGCTGTGGCTGTGGGGCTAAGTTAAGAGCCCCTGGGTTTCTGCCTCAGTCTCTCCTACTCCCTTCCTTCCCCCTGAAAGTGGAGTGACAGTTCCTGGGGAAACTCAGAGCCAGGGCCACCAGGAGAGCTGGCGGGCAGCTGCGGGCCGTTGGCAGAAGCTGGAGTGAGCCGCATCAGCTGCAAAGTTAGCTCTTTGATGAGCCAAAGAGAACACACCTGTGAGCGTCTGTGGACAAGCCAAGGCCGGCCAGCGGTGGTGCGCCCCAGGTTTAGTTCCTTCCCTTTATCCTAGCGGAAGTTTTGAGGCAGCGTGGCAGGATACCAGCGGAGCAGCTGCTGAGCTGTGAGTGTGGCTCACGGATGGTGGAGTCTTCCCAAGCGCACCTCCTGCCCAAATCAGCAATGCTGACGAGCGCGGCTCTTCAGTCTGCCTTCACCTCAGCCCTGGCAGACGCACCATCTTCTTTGCTGGCCAGATCACAGGAACCCTAAAGAATCTGCAGAGAAAACACACGGGCCCCTCTGTACACTCAGGGGTCCCAGCAGAGGTGGCATCTGCTTAGAGTCTAGAACCTGCAGCCTCACTGGATCTGCTTAGGTCCACACCTTCTGGCCTTGCACTGAGGCCCCAACTCCTTTTCTTCTTATTTCAGAGTCAACTTATTTGCAAGCTGGGCACCTACAGAATGTGACTGGCAGGACAAATAGAAGAAAGACCTGATCCCTTTAATTCCTTGATATTCTGTTCAAGAACAGACAATAACCTATTTTTGGATGCCCTTTCTCCTTCTGCTACCACCCTGTACCTCATGGGACTCAAACAAAATCTATTTGTTTTAGTTAGGGACAGACTAGTCCAGAAATAATTTCAAAACTCTTCCCAGGCGGCAAACCCAAAAGTCTATAGAGGTGGAGAGAAGGTGGTTATCTAAACCTGCTAACTGCCTGGGACTCTGCTGGCTGTGACCAAGTGAAAATTTTAATGTTGGGTTTTCAAAGGAGAGCTGCCAATGGGTGTTCTATAAATCATTTGTGCCGGCAGACTGACCCCATTATGTCAGCTAATCCTGGAAATACAGGAGGTAAATTTAAATCTTCAAGCATGAAGCACTTAATCAATATTCTAAATGTTTTTCTTGCAATTTATGCTTACAGAGCAATGGGGTGTTTTGGCATCCTGTTAATCTTCCACTGAAGAAGAGGCACTTGTGAGAGAGGTCG